>RWJN01000424.1:0-30144 GCA_004332605.1 Steccherinum ochraceum
CAGAGTACATCCCAATGGGCCCAAGTGTATATTGCGGGATGTGCGCGCAGGCCCACCAGTACATCGTTCTGAGTATGTGTACCCGCGAAGTACATCTCGATGAGCCCGTATGTACATCCGAACTGAGTCAGAGTACATCCCAATGGGCCCAAGTGTATATTGCGGGATGTGTACGCAGGCCCACAAGTACATCATTCTGGGTGTGTCTACCCCCAGATATCTTATACTGGCCTGCAATGTATATCATTTATTCCCCCCCTCTCCCCCTCCCCCAACTCTCTATAAATTGTACACTGTGCTTCATATGTAGATTATATACATATGCACCACATTAAATCATAGTACATTTACCACCATTGGGTCACTTTATATACATTTCAATTGCTGTGTATTGCTCGCATATACAACAAGGCATTTGATAACATTCCATTACAGCAGCTCTCATTCTGGGGTTCTCAAGGCTCAAAGTAAGACTCTGCGAACGTCTACGCTCGCACTTGCCACTGGTGGCAGGGTAACATCTGTAGCGGTACACGCATGATCGTTCGATCGCGTTTGTGGTGCACAAAGGATTGCACGACCTGTCTGAGTGGTGAGCTGCTTAATCATTTTGAGTCACTAGCTGCCTCTGATGGTACTCGCCCACTCCTGCTAGGACTCGGCGACTCGAGTCTCGCGAGAGCTCATGACGTGTCCTCAGGCTGCTCCGGCATGGTAGATATTCAACGCGAGTTTCGAATCAATGCATAGACGTCAAGTCGCGTGCTCAAATTTGATTACAGCACCTCTAATAACACTAGCAACCTCAAGATAATAATCCGAGTTCGCCGCGCCCGAACGTCCGAGTCCATATTCGCACTAGCAGGGTGGTGTAGGTAGTGGTACACGCATGGTCGATGATCGCTGGACTTCGTATGTACACGGGTGCACCAAGGACTGCAAGATCCCTTGAATGGTGAGTTGATTATCTATTTCGAGTCACCGGCTGCTCCTGATAGTAGTATTCGCCTACAGCTACTAGGACCCAGCGACCCGAGCTCGACGGCCGTTGTCTGACCTTACGCGGTGCTCTTCTAGCCAAGCTCACCAATAGTCAAGCAGCCCTTCCCCGGTGGACACCTCAGACCTGACTTCAAGTATCTACCTTGCGGGCCGTCGCTGGGGTTCGGCGGACATTGCTTCAACCAAACGGACCTGCAAGATCTATGATAGACAGAGACTTTGACCCCGAGGGCCAGGTTCGGGAAATATCACCAGTGGTAGCTCTGTGTGCTTATCTGATGGACATAGTGGCGCTGGCTCAGGGACAAGTACGTTGCTCCTAGCGTTCACGAGACGATCATGTTGCTTTGCAATGAAATACAAGTCATTGGGTGGATAACCGTCAAGTAGATGCCAGGTTTACAATGAGTGTGTGCGCCCCGTGCAAAGCTTCGGAACCAGAAGGTGGCCACGGGTGTACTTCAAGTTGGCTCTGATCGCTAAGGTGCCCTGGTTATACATTTGTGCCATAGCAAGTACAGACTTGGAAACTTTGGTTTTTCTGTACTCGGTGGACTGCCGTTAGAACTCGAGAGTCGATAACTTCTCGAGTACTCTAGGACTTTGGTGCGTCAGCTTTAATTCACGTCCAATGTAACGGTTTCTGTATCCATTGAACTTTGCACCCCGTAGCGGAGCACGGGTTCCGGCTAGTACCATCATACTGTACTTGCAATGGCATGAGTGCATATAACAGAGAGTGATCGACTGTCATCAATCGTCGTTATAGTCAGCAACGGAGACTAATGAGTGCATCAGCATCCGAGACGCGCCTTTCCTCTTGTCCTCTTCGACCATGCGGCTCTTGCGTTTTGCTTTTCTCTTTGAACGATACTCTTCAGTCACACGAAGCTTCCATGAAGACTGTTCGCGAGTGCACGAGGACGGTTCCTCGCCGGCCCCACACATCGAAAAGCTCGATCAAGCGGTCTCAACCCTCGGAGCTGTCGCTATATCGTGGGCGAGGCGTTACTCTTTTCGTGTTTGTGATTGGTCTCGAGATAAACTCAGACTAAATGTATTGCCGATAGAGCTGTAGAGCAATACTATTACAAGCGTTGTGGCGCACCCGAGGCCACGTGAAGACGGCGAGCTTCTCCCAGATGATAGAACGCGTGGTTGCAAGATGAACACGACCCCCATCTCAGATCTCAGCCTTACGCTCGTTTTGTGCCGCCCATTCATCTCTCTCCTACCGACATGGCTCCGCAATCGTCATCTTCACGACCACTCTCGGGCAGCGCAGGCACTCGACGCGGGAAGAAAAGAAAAGTGGGCGACGAAGATCTCGATCCTGCACGGTCTGCGTATACTCCAGGAGACGTGTGGTTGAATAACGGAAATGTGATGCTGGTCGCAGAGAATACGGCTTTCAAAGTGCGTAACCTCTCGCTCACTTCTCTTCGTGTGCCAACATGAGGTTGTCTCAGGTCTATCGCGGTATCTTGTGCCAGCATTCCAAGACATTTGAGAAGCTGCTCAGCTCACCGCCTGCTGAGGACGTCAAACCGATTGATGGTTGCACTGTCTATTGTTTGGATGACTCTGCCCAGGACCTTCAGAGGGTCTTGTCTGCGTTATTCTCCAAGACAGCTTCCAGGTTAGCGTCTTGCGTCTCTCCCTGTCCGGACAGACAGACTGATGAGAGGTTGCAGCTACTTTTCTGACAGCAAGATCCTGTCCTTCATCGAACTATCTTCGATGCTGCGACCTGGACACAAGTATCAGATTGAGAACATCCGGGACGAAGCCATTCGCAGACTTGAGAACTGCCTTGCTGATACCTTGGACGACTACATCAGCTACGACACCGTCAGCCATCAGGCCTCAGGCTCTGGACAGGAACTCTGACTGAACTCTGGCGATTCCGATCTCTACTTCCTCGAATCGTCCGTGTCGATCGAATCGTACGACTCTATCGCCATCATAAACTTGGCTCGGGAGCTTGATCTCGACTATCTCTTGCCCACCGCTTTCTATACTTGCGCTCAGCTCTCTAACCGCACCTTGGTCCTCGGTCATACAGACGAAGACGGGACCCAGTGGAAGCTTTCTAGCGCGGATTTGGAACGGTGTCTCGAAGGCCAGCGGCGATTGAGGCGAGCCCTTCTCCGAAGCTACCAGGGTGCTCTGTCCAACCTGTCGCGGAAGACGTACTACAGTGGATGTGCGGCCGCCATGGTTAAGGACCTCAAGAACATCTGGGATAATTTCGCGGACTCGCATGACGCCTTGGTTGATAGTGGTCGACTGATGGATGACGGAGGGGGTCACTGTTCACAGTGCATGGCGGAGGTGAGGCGGGAGTATGACAGGGAACGGCGGAGGACATGGGATCGCTTGGCTGAGTACTTTGATCTCGATGAGGATTGACACTGTCATTGCTGTAGAGATTGTTCTCGTTCTACTATGATTGAGATCCTGGTGACTTGTTGTAATGTGAAATTCGTGCTCTTCAACTTTTCGCAGCGGGCAGCAAAGTCAGAGTCACTGTCACGTCCCGTGATCAATGTGACGCACGCGTTCAGTGACAAACGCAGTCAGGCTGCCGCGTACGCTTTGACCTCCGACCGTCTTCTTCCGCACATACTTCGGAACCTATCTCCTCCTCTTTCTAGAGCCTGCAGCCCCCCTCTCACCGGCCCTTCATGGTCTCGACTCGCGGCAAAAAACGTAAACTTGACGAAGAGGGAACCCGTGCGGATGATACGGAGACAGAGACGGTGGCAGCGAAGGAAGAGGACGAGGAAACAGAAGGGCCAGAGCAGCAAGCATTGGACTTCGAGCATGGCGACCTATGGTTCGAGGACGGTAACGTGATTTTGACCGCAGAGGATGTTGGATTCAAGGTGAGCACTTTTGTTTTCGTCGCGTCATCATGAAGTAGTGACCTCTTGTGTACAAGGTTTACCGAGGTATCCTTTGCAAACACTCCGACGTTTTCAGCGCATTACTCGCTCAGGATGAAGCATCCGCACAGTCGCTTACTCTGGACGGATGTCCCGTGATTGCACTAGAAGATACCTCCGCAGAGCTGCTCTGTCTACTCTCGGCACTGCACGATAGTGCTTCCCAGTGCGTGCTCCTTTTTCTTCTCTAACACTCCTCTGCTCATGATCAGTCCATGAGACAGGTACTGCAGCGATGATCACGTCCTCACATTCCAAGAGGTTGCGTGCATGCTTCGACTGGGTACGAAGTACAAGCTGGAGCATATTCGGAAAGAAGCAATACGCCGACTGAAGCAGTGCTTTCCGTCGGACCTGAAGGACTTCATCACACGCGACACTAGCAGCAAACTCAAGTACACGGAGGCAGAAGACTCATCCAATTATTGTGCTCGATCGTCCGTTCGCGTCAGTTCAAAAGATCGCGCTTACACGATTATCCTGGCTCGACAGTTCGATCTTCCCGACTTACTGCCTGCAGCATTCTACAGTTGCGCTCAGCTCAAATTCGCGTTTTGCATGAAACTCCACTGGGATGCAACATCAAATTCGGGGTTCAAGCTATCCCACTCCGATGCGAATCGTTTGGGCAAGGGATCTAGCCATCTCAAGTTTGCAATGTCAAGAAGTTTCCGGTCGATCCTTGATGGTCCTCAAAGAGGCTGTTTGGACCGTCAAAGCTGCCAAAGTAACATGAACAAGAACATACGCTCTCTCTGGGATGCGCAAATCCACTTTATGAATGTGTTGATGGACGCGGATCGTATGGATTTCGAGTTCATGAAGCCGCTGTGCTCTGTGTGCACTGCACGGTTGAAAGCGTCCTACGAGATCGAACGTCAAGATACGTGGAGGCGCCTCAGTGAATTCTTTGATCTCTCGAGTTCAGGAAGTGCGACAGGCGGGGGAGAGGCTGCGACTCAAAGTACTCAATTGTGAAGTACAGCGAGCCTGTCCCGTATGTGTATTCCCTATGGTCCGGGTCAAGTTGCGCTGACGAGACCTTGCTTCATTCTCAGGCGGATCGGTCTCACTCCTCGTCGCGAGCTAGACAGTTGGTTATCCGAAGTGTTACGTGGTTCGATTCCTCATATCCACTTTTCATACCACAGGTATGTCGGCGATCCGGGGTCATACCATGTTCGTTGCTGATACTTCCTTGTGACAGTAATGCTTCGTCACTTCTAGACAGATCCTTCTTCTCAGACAATACGCTGTTGCTCTGAATTGAAGTCGATGGTCATGTTTAAAGCATCATACGCAATACACCAATGCAAGCCAGATTCTTGTATCTGCCTCTCGCAATTGCGTGCGTGGGACGCTCGTGTCGGTAACATCACGTCCATTCGGAAAACAAAAGCAAGCATCTCAGCTCCCTCTAACCTCATCTCTCTCCCTCGCCCAGAATCTTAGCCGGTACCCTCTCCCCTTGGAAGTTCTGTCTTCGTGTGGTTGACACGACGGCCTCTGCTGGACAGAAGCAAAAGTTGGTTAAGATCGACAGTCCCTCTCTGGCCGTGAAAGTAGACACGGCAAATGCTGTTTCCAAGCGCAAGATGGCTATCGCGAAAGTGAAATGTGGTACTCGCGGCAAACAACATGGCGTTCAAAGTAACTCTATCACCTCTTGTTTGACGTCGAGAGGTGTCTGACTCGTTTGTCACTCAGGTCTTCAAGGGCAGCTGCATTCTCTCGCAGCAGTCGGAAGTCTTACGCGACCTCTTCGACATGCTTCAACCGGACATGTCAGAAGTAGTCGGCGGTTGTCAAGTCGTTGAATTGCACGACTCTCAGGCTCCTGACAATCTGGAGTGCTTGGTCTCCCTTTTGAACTTTACGGCGGAACTGCTCAAGACACTAGTCATCACGCATTGCGCCGGAGATACTCGAGGTCCAGAGATACTAGTGGAAATATACCGTCAAATCTGGGCGTACAGTATACTGTAACCCTTGGGCCTGATGTACTGTAGTGTTCACGTTGTAACTAGCCAGATCACACTTTTGAAGGCGTTGATTTCCTCACGGAATTTGGCATAGAATGGGCTGTAGCCGTGCATTCATATGGTTCTGAATGTGTCTTAACTTTTCGAAGACTCTTCTGGCTGCGAGTAATGGCGGCGGCACGTGATCACGATCCGAGTGAAATGTGTCGCGCGTGTCCGCGACGCGCTTTGACCAGTGACGTCCACACTTGTACCGTTACCGTTACTTTCCTCTCTGAACCGCTTTCTCCTCTCTCTCTTCCCACTGAACTACTCAAAGCACATTGACTCATGGTCTCAACGCGCGGACAGAAGCGAAGGATCAGCCAAGTTGATGACGCTGCGGAACAACCTGAACAGTCAAGCTCGGAGCGTCAAGTTCCAATGACGGGGCATGACTTAGAGAAAGGACCGGGGAAAGACCGAGATGAGGTCGACAGAAGCACTTCGCTGGAAGGACTGGGCTTGAAAAGGGGAGAGATCTGGTTCGAGGATGGGAATTTGATACTGGTGACGCAGAAGGTAGCTTTCAAAGTGCGCTGTTCCTTTATACCTCTGCTGTTGACTTGCTGACTCACATTTCGCGTACAGGTATTCCGGGGTATCATCTCTCAGCATTCTGAGATCTTCCGAGACATGTTTGATATGCCTCAGCCCGCGCGGCAGGATAAAGTGGATGGATGCCTCATGGTCAACCTTTCGGATTCTCCTGAAGACCTTGTCTGCTTGCTTTCAGCATTGCACAACAGCGCGTCACGGTGAGCACTCAAACACTAATCAGCCATGTGTAGATTCTTATTCCCGCCAACTGAAGATTCTTTAACGACGATCATGCCCTCCAATTCGACGAAGTCTCTGCTATGCTTCGATTGGGATCGAAGTATATGATTGATCACGTCCGGGAGGAGGCAATACGTCGCCTCAAGCAATGCTTTCCGAACGATCTTGAGGACTACGTTACGCCTCACACTCAATCTTCACTCTTCTATCACGACGACAAGAGAGATGCCTCAGACTACTGTCCCCAGTCGTCAGTATACGTCAAACTCCGTGATTGCCCTCGCGCTGTCAGCTTAGCTAGAGCGCACGATCTCGGTTGCGTTCTCCCTGCTGCGTTCTACGCATGCGTGCAGCTGACCCACAAAGCCCTGCTACGCTCACAGGTTTTGGGCTCCAATACGCTGTCTTCGGATGACCTCGTACGGTGTTTGGAGGGAAAGAAGAGACTGGCGCAGTTCAACGACTCAACCTGGGGTCTATCGTGGACTGGCCCCGCTGACGATTGCACGCAGCGTTCTGTTTGCCAAAGGACAATGAGAAAGAGACTGGAAATTGTTTGGAAGAGAGAAAGTAGCACGTATAATGCTCTTCTCGATTCTGGTCGACTGGACTACGAGCTGAAACCTCAACCCTGCAATGCATGCACGGAAAAGCTCCGGACATCGTTCGGGGAGCGCCGTCGTCTAGCGTGGACCAGTCTTCGCAGCATATTTGACCTTTCAGCTGCTCCTGAAGCTGAAGAGGCAAATTCAGCAGATGAAGGACAGCAGCAGTAAGACGGCCCGATCTACTCACGGTAGCCAGGTATGTTTTTTGTCTCGAGATCTGCGCTCAACATTGCACAGGCTAAGTCGTACATCCTGATCTAGCTAGTCCTCAAAGGATGAAAGTTTTGCTGACGAGAGACATCCTGTAACTTATCTTCGCCGTAATGTTGTCGTATGTCGCGTCCGCCGTCATCAGTATGATTATCAGGAGGTGTGAATGCGTGCGTGGTGACACGGACGTCAGCGGTGCGACGCGTCGCGTAACGCTGTGACGATCGCGTGTGTAACAATATAACAGAGGAAGAACATGCCGTCACGCATTCGTTCGACTTACCACGACTGCACTGCTCTCCCCCAAAACGACTATGGAAACTTCGACCACAGCCACGAAGAAACGTAGGATTGACGATGAAAGCCCATCGGCGGCGGACGCGAGCAACGGAAAATCTGGCACTTTGAAGGACACTATAGAACGAGGCAGACTCTGGTTTGAGGACGGAAGCGTCATCATGGTTACGGGGAATGTTGGTTTCAAGGTGCGCATACTCATTGAGCTTTCTGCGCTCTATACATTGAGACTCAATCTAGTGTTTTTTTGCAGGTCTACAAGGGAATACTGTCGCAGCATTCCGATTTCTTCCGCGACATGTTTACCTTGCCCCAACCACCCGACTCTGAGACTTCAGAAGGATGCCCCGTTGTCCGTGTATCCGATTCTGTTGAGGATCTAGAAGACATGCTGGATGCGCTTTACAACAGCGCTTCAAGGTACGTACTTCGTCGATGTCTTGCTCATTGTAATACACGTCATTCCATCCAGATACTTTTCAGACGACCATATCCTCACCTTCGAGGAGATATCCGCCATGCTCCAGCTGGGCTACAAGTATCAAATCGAACATCTTCGCCATGAAGCCATACGCCGTTTGAAGCAGTGTTTCCCAGAAGCACTGGACGACTTTGTGTTCTCTGGAACTCACGCCGACCTCTTGACCCCGTCAACGGCCATACCACACAGGGAGTTTCCGCGGTCGTCCACCGATTTGCTACTGGATGACTCCATCGCCACCATCAATCTGTCCCGCACTTATGGCTTGGACTTCCTCCTACCTGCCGCCTTTTATGTTTGTGCACAGTACGATGAGAAAACTATCGTGGATGGCCTTCGGGATGCTCGTGGTGTCCTGTGGAAGCTCTCCGAAGAAGATTTGAAACGGTGTTTGAACGGGAAGACTGAGACGAGGAAGGCGGTGCGCAGGAGTCTCCAATGGTTGCATTCCTCACCCTCGGAAGAGTGCACGAGCCGGAAAAGGTGTCAGGAAGCTTCGCAAAGGAACCTTTTGCAGGTCTGGGAGAAGAATTACTTGGATTTTTCCGACGCTTTGCTGGACAACTCCCGCATCGGACGGGAACTACCTCATAGGTACTGCGAAAGCTGCACTCGACGTGCCAAACAGCTCTACGACGAGGAACGGAGTGTTACGTGGAACAAGCTTCGGGAGTATTTCGATCTACCCCCAGCGACCCCGGTTGTCGAAGAAGAAGGGAGAGATGACGCGTCCAATCCACCTTAATGGAAATTGAGAGGTGAGTATCCGCATTGCATGTATGCCAAACCGCTTGCTCATTTCCTCAGTTTCTGCGAATGCCGCAATTCACATATCAAGGCGCTCTCTGGAGGTCACCGTACACATTATTTATGTATTCGCGGACGGGCCTACTGCTCTATTGGTGTCAATGGTAGTACGTGCTACGAAAGCACTTACATATACTGCGGCGAAACATACCCACGGGGAATGTCAGCGCGTAACGTTGGTCGGACCAAGGTAGCAAATGTGTGCCGCAAAAACACCAGATTTCTTGAAAATCATTTTGAGCAGCGTATTCCGAGAAAGAAAACCTGCTCAGCAAAGATCTCATTCCCATCGTCAAAGCATTCGCTGGCATCGAGAGTCGGGAGACAGGTTGTAGCTTTGAGAATCGGACATCCTGAAGCTACCGTATGAACTGTTTGTGGGCGCAGACGGTCGCGGTGATGGAAGCGAATTGGTAGCGCTCGGATCGCGCTCTATCGTGCTCTGCCAGCCTTGTGCAGTGGGCGCCACACCCGTGGATCTTCACACTCAACCACTCTCATCGTGACCTCTCTCACCAATAAATCCATCCATGTTCCAATTGACCTCCGATTCTCCGAAGAGCTGCGATGGCAATATCCCTCAAGCGTCAACGCCAGAGCTGCTCGAGAGTTCATGGAGGTTCAAACGTTCATGGCAACACCCGAAGCCACGTCCCCATCGAACATTGCAACCCGACACTACTAGAACTTCCAAGATGCCCTCAGGACGCCCTCACGTCCCTTAGATGTATTTAGGAGAATCGGCGAAGAGAACTACGCAGGGAGGGTGGGTCACTTGGCCGGCTGCAAACCCTGATAGATAACGAAGTCCGAGACTCTGCTGCGCTAGGCTTGCAGCGATTTCAGAAGTGGGTTCTTATGCAGCTATTGTTAGCCAGACGAGCCACTCTGACTGCCCTTGCCTTCTCAGGGTTCTGTTTTTACGCTGATATAGATATCTCAAGGGTCATCGTTATTAGGAGGACAACGGAGGGAGTAGTCGAGGGAAAGGAACGTAGATTCACAAGCGGGTCCATTCTGGATGGTGCTGTCCATGGTCGTCGATTTGTGAGGCATATCAGAGGTGAGTACCAGTCCTGAGGGTTGCGAGGGTCGTTTCCCTTCTAAGACCATCCTGCAGGGTTTCTTGGAGAGCCGAGGCGTGCTTGGAGACTTTCATTCTGGTCCTCGTTGGGTGGAAATTCGTCTTTCCCATAATGGAACAGCGGGCATCCGAGCCAGCGACTGAAACACTTCCTTCGCGAGAAGGGGGTGTTCCCATACGCCAGACATCCTCAAGCCAGTCAAACGAAGACAAGCTGACGAATCGATGTTGCTATAAGTATACCGAGCCTTCTGCTACACTCTCCGCAGCCATGACCCAGGACACCGACCCTCGCAGGATTTCTCTTGCCTGGCTCGCCAGGTTCGCAGACGCCCTCTGTGCAGGAGACTCATCCACAACGACCACTCTCTTCCATCCAGATGGGTGGTTCCGCGATGCCTTAGCTCTCTCATGGCAGTTTCGCTCATTGGAAGGCAGTGCAAAGATCCGTCAATATCTCGCGGACAAGCTGAAGCCAGGGTACATCACGGACGTCAAACACTACGAAGACGCATGGATTCGTCCCGCGTTCTATGCTGCGGGGAAGTATGGGAAAGGGATCGAACTTGCTTTCAGCTACGAGACCCCTGTAGCGCATGGAAAAGGCGTCGCCCGGCTGGTCTGGGAGCCACTTTCGGAACAGTGGAAGGCGTTGAGCGTATGCATGTCTATCACCGATCTCACAGGCCACGAGGCGATTGACCACGAGCTTGGGATCTATGGTGGCCATACTCTGGCATGGGCGGATGTTGCTGCAGAGAGAAGGGCTGAAGTAGAGGCGTCGCCTCAGGTCTTGATAAGTACGTGTGCCCTTCCATGCTTCATAGTCCTCACTGACTTCAGAACTAGTTGGTGCGGGGCATACAGGTTTGATGGCTGCAGCCGCTTGCAAGCAACAGAACATACGAGCTCTTGTCATCGAGCGCCACGAGCGCGTAGGAGATCTTTGGAGGAAACGATACCCCACCCTAGTGTTGCATACCACAAGGAGACAGAATGAATGTGAGTAGTTTATCTTTTGCTCGTCATGGACTTCGGTCGCTGAACGACACATTCCAGTACTGTACCAGCCTTATCCAACGTCTTGGCCAGAATTCATCGCGAAAGACAAGTACGCAGACTGGCTGGAGAGTTACGTAACTTTCCAGGACCTTGTCGTTTGGACAAACTCGCAGATGGACGGGCATCCTGTATATCACGACGAGACTAGATCCTGGGACGTGACCATCAATCAGAACGGTCATACGATCATCGTTCACCCGACCCATATCGTCATGGCCACAGGTGCTCTTGGTCAACCTTTCTTGCCCAACTTACCCGGACGCAACCTCTTCCCGGGACGTGTTTGCCATGGCGCACACTATCAAGGTGGTCCATCGTACGCTGGCGAACGCATCGTCGTCGTCGGTGCTGGAAACACAGCCATCGACATATGTCAAGATCTCTGCTTCCACAAGGCCAAATCCGTGACAATGGTCCAACGTTCCGTTACTTGCGTCATTGACGGCGAAACCTCAGCTAGACTGGGCCGTAAGATATGGGCAGATGAGGCGCCCTCTGAAGTAGGCGACCTTAGGTTCACGAGTTTGCCTCTGGGTCTCTTCAAGAAGATGCAGCAAGACAGAGTACACGAGATGTGGGAGCAGGACGCACCAATGTTTGAGAAGCTGAAGAAAGGTGGCCTGGAGCTTTATATGGGACCTGAGAATGAGGGTTCGCTGATGCTAGTTCTGGAGACAGGTGGCGGTGAGTCCTTATTTGTACCACGGTCTGAAGTCGCTTCTTAGAATTCTCAAATACAGGTTACTGTGAGTTCGGTGATACGAGTTGTGGGCTTCATGCTCATGGATTCTATAGGGCAGGACAAGGGCGGAGCTGATTTGATCGGCCGCGGTGATATCAAAGTGAAGCAGGGAACGACGCCAGTCGAATTCACAGCAAATGGCCTGCTGTTTGCAGACGGAAGCACGCTCGAAGCGGACTCTATAGTCTTTGCGTGAGTATTTATTCTTGCATATAGCAACGTCGCCAGTCTGACTCTGCTTCAGCACTGGATACAGTCCGATGCGGGAATACGCGACAAAGCTGTTCGGAGAAGATACCTTGCGGCGTGTACGAGAGGGAGCACTCTATGGCGTCAACAAGGAAGGCGAATACAATTTCACTCATAAGCCTACAGGCCATCCCGGTGTGAGTGCTTATTTTGTACTTCGGAGAGAGATCCTGACAGTTGTCCCGCCACAGCTCTGGTTCGGTGCTGGCGGTGTGTTGATCGCGCGCCCTATGGCGAGACAACTAGTCAGTACTTTCGCGGTCGCTACTACCTACGCTGAAGATTGAATTTGGAATTTTTCAGGCTCTTCAGTTGAAAGCTATAGAGCTTGGTCTGATGCCCGCTGAAGGACAGCAGTAGCTCCGCATAGTAAGGTTCTCATTGAAGTGAAGTTCGTGAGAGATGCACGCCATGTATTCATATTAAAGAAGGCATTCATAGACCATTGTTTCCGAGCTTCCAGCTCATCATATGTACAAATCACAGATTTGCTGGATGAGGCTATCAGCTAAGAGAAATCGACAGCGGGCAAATAACGTACATCAGGATCTGCAACCACCGAAGTCCTCAAGAAGCCTCGCTCGGTCGCGCGTGGCAATATGCGTGCTGCAGCCGCCGACATTATGTTGAGATCCTCCGCCTCGGCGTTGTACGCAAAGACGTGTACCTCTGAAAGGCTTTCCAAAACAGACGAGTCGGTGAGGTACTCGTCTACTTGCCGGTAATCCTCGCATGACGCCACCAAGAGAAAAACAGACTTGATTCCTAGATCCACGTGGTGCAAGTAGGGACTGTTCAGCCCTCGAAGCAGCTTGGCTGTGGTGTCTGCGTGATTGAGACCTCGAACGTGGAATGTGCGGAGCTGATTGAACATTGCCAGGTTCATATTGTTGACAATGACTGTAACGCAACACAGCTTTGTTAAGGGTACGACGAAGGGTCTAGATGTGCACATACATCGATTGCAAGACTGAGATACAACGGCGGAAATTCGTGACGGCGAAGGGAAATAGAAGGTCAAGTGCTGGATGCTGCTCAGCGACGACGGAAAGACGACTCTCGCTAGATCCTCCAAGACTGCTGACGTATTGGATCCGAAATGGAACTCGAGGGTTGTGAGATTCTGCATAGCGCGAGCAAACGGAGGAACGTCTGGTAGCAGCAATTCCTCGTAAAAGTTGTCTGCTGGTAGTCTGTCATTGTCATGGACGCGGAGGGATCGAAGCTTCTGCGGAACGTAGTAGCGTGGGATACTGATCTCCTGGTATCCTCGGATGTAGATGAGGTTGTGTAGGTGGAGGTCGACCAGCTCTGGGAAAGCGCATACGATGCCTTTGGCGAAGTCGTAGGGAAGAGAGCAATTCTCAAAGCAGATGCGGCTGATACCACAGAAGGCCTCCAGGGCGATCAGAGCGTCGATGGCCTTGTTGCTCTGCTCGGCTGAAGTGTACCAGGTCGATTGACCACGGAACTGAAGGGAACGGAGGTTGGGTAGCAACTTTGGGTTGAACGTGCTAGGGAAGCCCAGGAAAAACTCGTATACGCCTAGGGATGGACGCGACGACGCAATTCTAATTTCCCGAATCCATGGTCCTACGGCGGACTCCGCGTGCACAGCCTTGTAAAGGCGGCTGGTGTCCTCTTCGCTGGTCAGCGTAATGGTATGGTAGATATGGGGTCGGATCGCGTTGTTCCACAAACGGCACGTGAGGGAGCAAGCAGCGAGAGCGCTCCTATGGTGATAGAGATACCCTCCAAGGATCTCAATGATATCGTATGGTAACTGCGGGGAAGCTAAGCTACCGTTCGTTAGGCCAAGGCCAGACGTGGTAAGGCTCGACTCTAGCTGATTCGTGGATGAAACTGTATATCATGAGCATACTAACGATCACATTTTCGAAAACACGTACTGATTGCGGCCATGAACTCACGTCGATACTGCTGCGAAAGTATTGGACGTGCTTTCTGCGTGGCCGTCGTCTTAAGAGCCTCACAGGCATGCAAGCGCCGGAGTGCACAGCGCCGCCACTCTGCTTCGGCAACTGCCGACGGGCAGCGTACACCTGATGCTGTTCTCGCAGTTTGATCCTTCCTTCAAACGTTGTCAAATGCGCTGCGTACTGCGCAACACGCTCAAGTTGCGCTCAAGCCCTGTCCTCAATATACTCTGCGGCTACAACATAGAAGCATCGCCATCCGTCAAATTCGTTCGCATTACTGGTAATACATGGTCGGTTATCCTCCTATGACTATACTGTAAGCCGGGGTAGAAGTGATGACAACAGCCGGCATTGACAATCGTTAACTTTCAGATCGAGAAGGGTCACGGAAAGCCACCGTACATGATAGGCCCTACAAGATCCGTAGATTGAGGGCGCGGTCCTTCGCAGCTGATTCCGCGCATCTCGATGTGGGACGTGAACTTCGGACCGTGGCCGTCGTCGCTCGTGGAATCTCCGCTGCCGCGGTTGTCTTTGTTTCTGAGGAGGTTCATCTGAAGATGACATCCCTTGTGAGCAACATCAGCATCAGAGGTGTCATATGAGAGTGAAAACTGTAGACGAGACATACCGCAAACGAGTACAACGCTATCGCCCACCTGGACATGGCAGATCAGTGAGAGTCCACTTCCAGAGGGAATAAAGGCCGAAGGACTTACGCGTATGGAGTACCAGCAATTGGCTTACTGCCAGCATTGTACAGTACGGAGTTAGACAGCGTCACAACTTGGTGAACACAGTCAGAACAGTCGTGGAAACATTTTTAGCTGGGATGGACCCACGAAAGATAAGCGCATATGCCCAGCTCCCATCTCGAATGAGAATACGCAGGATAGCAGAACTGCTCCTTTGCCGAAACTTCGTCCGAAAGAAATTAACCGCCATGAGAATGATAACGATGGTTTGAAACGAAAGTGCTGAGAGCCTTTGTGTGGAAAAAAGCCCGTCAGCTGTTAGCCGTGCACTCGGGGCCACGGACGCACTCACCAACAAGCGAAGAATGTCCGAGGGGAAGTAAGGATGAGGCAGCCTGGGGTGACCACCATGCCATCTATCGTCGCGATAGAACCATAGACCATAATAGCTATCTCTGCCACGTAGAGGGAAAGGATTATCCAGAGCATGAGCTTGCTCCGATTGTAGACCGCATACACTAAAGGAAATTCAGTCTTCAGGTGAACTCGGAAAAGCAGAGCCAATTTGACTCACGTCGTAGTATCAGAATCGCGTCCAGCATCCATATAATCGATAGTGTGACCGCCATCTCCCAGATCTGCCACGCTTTACATCCTACCGACGTGAAGGTCACGTTTGTCGAGATACTCGTGATGATGACTATGATAGACCTGTGGTCAAACAGGCCTCATTGAGCCAAAGACATGGCAGAAGTGAAGAATTATCACATACGACAACGCGACCACGGCAACATATCGCATGAATATATATGTCCAGCGTATCCATGCAGACGTTCGACAGCTTCGTAAAGTCCTCGTTTCAGTGTCTGTGAACATCGAGACTATGTCCGTGAGCGTACCTCCAGATGAGTTCGATCTGGAATGAAGTTTGTCAGCGGAAGGGAGGTGCATATAGTCAATCTGACACGTACCTCCGTAGATAATTCGATTAACACATCCCATAAGGTGAAGGCCAGTGCAGCAACTGAAATAAACTTATCAGTATACTTTCTGCCCTCCTCTCCTCAAATCTAACAGATCATTCCCTCCCAGCAGCCTGAAAAGTAGGAGCGTGACGGAAACACAACTCACCCGCAGTATGGCCCACTTCCAGATCCTCCATGGTCAGCGGCGCGCCATAGTCTTGGCTGATCAAGAGCTGCTCGCTCATTTACAGCAGCAGTCGCATGGGAGGAGCCCGCCACTGCACCGGCCAACAAGGGGTATTGGGGGGAAAGAGAGACGAGGAGGGGGGGAGGTGGTGGAAGAGAGCAAGAGCAAGCCGGACGGAGAAAGTTACATGCACGACTCACGAGGAAACTTTGTGAGCAACGAGGTGGGTGGAAGGGCAGGGCAGGGTGCCGTGCCCCGGACCGTCTGATGATGATCTGGGACAGTGGGAGTGCAAATCTGCTGGTGCCGCGTACGCGAGATTGCGATTTGACATGGTATTGGGTGGAAGAGATGTTTTGCCGGAGGGCCAAGCGAGGGTGAGAGCGCGAGGCAGAAGCGAGCTGCGAATCGCTGGATAGCCGAGCTGCCCCTCGTGGCTCGTGCCAACCACAGACCACGTCATCACTTTTTTTTTCTTGTTCGCTGAGGGAGCCAGACGGCGAGCTCGAGCTGAGTCGTAGACACGCCGTGGGCATTTGTAACGCTGACTTGCGGCGGTTTAGTATGCTGGAGGCGAAGGTCGGAACACGAGGCTATCGTCGTCACGACGACAGGCAAGTCTCGCGCATTGATTCTGACCTCGGCAGCAGCCACCGATTATTAGACGATGTAGCTAGGCTGAACGTTTGGTCACCGGCGTTGGCTGGACAGATATGACGGCCAGGCCCGATGTATGTACTTGGCTGTACTTGGATGTACCTATCTGCTTTGGGGCCCCGCATAAATATCTCGTGGGCCGGAATCTTCCCAAAAAGTCAATCAACGCAGGAACAAGCACGACCAGGAAGATAGCTCGATCACACCGGGACCGTTTCTTCGACGTCGACGTCAAGTCGACGTCGATGAAAGTGGTCTCGTGGCTTCTGGAGATCTTGTGCGCTGCGGCCCGTCTAGTTGCGGCTCGGTCAGTGCGTCTTGCAGTAACGAAAGATACCCGAGCTCACCATGCATCTTCTGCCTCAGAGTCACAAACCAGCATCTCAAAGCAACTTACAAAGACCGACCTTTCCTGACATCCAACTCGAGCCCACTTCCAACCCCGTACGGCCGCGTTCCCCGCATCCCTTCGTGGCTATCAGGCCAATTATCAGGCATCGACGCAGATCGACCGTCTCAACAGTTGAGCCCATCAAACTCATCTCGTTGGCCGTCTCCGGCACACGAGCCGTCTTGGTCCGCCGTCTCTGAGAGAAATTCAAATCGCTGCTTACTATACGCCACAGACCATAAATATTGAGCGGTGGGTACTCCACTTGTTACATTTCTTTGCGTACCTTCAACTTGGGACCTTAGGATACGTGTCACAGCGAGTACTGTCCTGTCCTGTCGCTGTATAACTTGGAGGTCCTGAGTGTTTGAGAATGAGTAACTATTCGACAGTTGATATCATGTTGACTAGGACTGCTAGGGTTTCGAATTCAAAATTTCACAGTCAGTCTCTCGTTCAACAGGAAGACAGTCGCTACTAAGACGGGCGTTCTCAACCGAGCTCTACGATGCTCTGCATTCTATCGTAGATAGATCTTACCTTGTCTACCTCGTCGTCCCGCCTTCGTCGACGAACCGTCTGCGGCATGCTTCGCTTTTGCTCTGGCCGATAGCCTGCACAAGTCCAACGTTCTACCCCGCCTTACGCCTCAGCTTGGATCGAACGGTAGCGATGTTTTCGCAGCGGTGAAGCTATGCTGGCTTCTAGTTCCTGGATAGGTTGTTGGGTAGGCCACTGATTGAGAGCAGGTGCCTTCCGTCCATGGCAGGGCGCTATCTTTGGAGCGGTCATGCCAGTAAGGCGTACTTTCCAGTAAAGAGGATGTAGCGTGAGGCTCACCTTACGTTCAATACCCTGAGCCAATAGGCTTCTTCACAATGAGACATTGCGAGAACAGGCGACTTTACTGCTATCGGCTGACCAGACGGCGAGGAAGACGAGTGTGAGATTGTGACTTTCGGGAGTCAAGAGACGGCTTCGACGACGGTTTTAAGCGGCTTGAATATAGAGAACCCAATACGGCTAAGCATGCAAAGTACGAGACGCAGTCGGCGTTACTCGTAGGAAGCTTCCTGTCCACAAACGCATCGTGCCATCTAACGGAGTATTCGCTCAGTACATATGACTCTTTCAAACCGATACCGTGAGACTCACTTATATGCGGTCTCCATAGACTTCTCCATTAGGATCTGAAGCTCGAGGGATTGGCTCGACTGGTACTGTGCAGGCCTGAAAATAGGCCTTGCTTTGGGTAAATTTTCCCTTCAGGACAATTACAGATCGCAGCTGGCGTGACGCTCTTGGGCATGATCAACAGCGCGCCATCTATCGGAGTATCTGTTCAAAGCTCAGTCTCCAAAGTCCGCAGAACCATAGTATGAGACTCACATATACAAACTCTCCTTAGACTTCTACATGACGTGACATTGCAGCAAATCCTAGTAACCAAAGACGCGGCATGAGGGCATATTGTGGCGCCAGCGACTATACCATTGGCTCACCGAACTATGAAGATAAGACGATCTTGTAAGATTCCAATTTGCCACAAACGTTTCTGCTGCCACCATCCCCTGCGCAGACGTCCCTAGCAGTCCATCCAGCGTCCGTAGCACATGGAACGGCGTTTGGACGACCTCGGAGACTGTGCTCGGAGATGGCGATAGACTCCAAAGTCCAAACGTCGACACTGACAGGGCAGCCACACCGTGCCAATGCGTCCCTGCCAATACCATCTCATGAAACGCATTCCCTACAATGGGGCATCATGCACCTTAAGATGAAAGACGAAGTAGCAGCGGATACCGGAATATGAACGATGTCGGTGCTTGGGAAGTGCGAGGGCGTTCGGCGCTTGTAGGATTTCACCGTTGACAGTTCGCCGGTGATGACAGGGTATGGGAGTGGAGAAGGTGCATTGAGTGTACAGGATCTGCTCGGCCTGGAGAAGCAGAAGAGTAGCCTTCCATGTTGAATTTTGATAAGACAGAGCAACAGTCGAGATCGTCGGTCGCGAGTGACTAACGAGTGACGTAGGGAGAAACCGGAAGATGAGACAATTGCAACGGAACCGGCAACCAGACGACGACGAGTGGCACGGTGGGTGGAGAGAGGCAGATGGAAATGGAGGATGAGACCATTCCCAATAGACCGAAGGTTCAACGTTCATGGATGCACGCCGGAGATGTCTTGGGAGGACAAAAAGGATAATGCATAACAGATGGCGCTCCGCCGCGACCGGTACGGAGCCTCGGTGTAGTGCGACCTGGGGAGGCGCAGCGCTGGCGGCGAGAATGCCTTCATATACCCTCGCCATTCGATGTGTTTTTGACTGCTGAATCGACCCCCCATTGCCACCAGGAAGTAGAAACAGGTTGAGGAGGTGAGTGTCGTAAAATTAGGATGATCGTATGATACACGGGGTCGGGTAGATCAATATTAGGCGTCCTAAAAAGGAAGGCGGCTCATGGGGAGGCGTGGAGACCAGAAAAGTCGTCCCACTCTCTCTTTTCCCCGTCCTCCTGGTCGTCGCCGTCCTTCCTCTGGGCCGACCACCACCGCGTCTTTCCTGTCCGTATTCTTATACTTACTAACTATCCCCGGTTCCAATCCTAGAGGAGCCGTTATATACCTCTGCCAGGGCCTTTTCTGTCTCCCAGCCTCAACGTAAGTCTCTCGTATAGTCTGCGCTCGTGTCGCCCTAGTTTGCTATCTGAACGCTAACCTCTTGCGTATATAGATACCCAGCTTTGCGTATTGACGACCCGGGTCGAACCCTCTAATCTCTCATATCCTACCTCCTCTCCGACGCCCCATTACCCCTACCACCCAGCAAACCTCATTACACGTCGCTCCGAACTACCACAACCACGAAATGCGCGCATTGGTACGGCCTCTGGCCTACCACTCCGCGTTCTCGCCCATCGAGACCATCGTCTTTGTCTGCGTCCTCGCGACCCTCGCGTACTTCCACATCCTCGCCGCCGTCAAGCACTCCGCCTTTTTCGCCCCGACCTTTCCCTCGACGCTCCGGCCAGCACACGCTCGGCTATCCGAAGGCGAATGGGTCGGTGTCAGCGAGCGTGATTGGTACCAGGCGTTCAAGCACCCGGAGGATGGAGACCGCGCGGTTGAGCTGCAGCAGGTGGTGTTCTCGCTGGATGACAAGACACGGAAGGTGAGTTGTGTCTGCTTGTCTTACTTTTTCTGTTTGCCGTGCTTCTGTCTCAGGGCACGCTTTTCGCGCTTGGTTATCCTTCGGATTCGCGCTTTTGGCGTTCGCTCTTCTCTTCGTGCGCCTCGATACGGGATATCTTGGTATTCTCGTACGAGATGCAGTTTTCTTCGACTGTGAAGATTTGCAAAGTGGAACGTGTGCGCAGCCGCTCCTCCTGGGAGTTCTGTTCCCAGAATTCATCGGGACTTTGTATCTTCCCCGGCATCATTCTGCTACGCCCACGTTCCGTTCGTTCACTTTTCGTACTGTTCTGGCAACTTTGCGCCGTCCACTACGCCCTTATCAAGCAAGCTAGAGAACGCCTTTCCGTTTTCTGCTTGCTTGATCGGCCATTGGTGCAGGCGTTGTTTGCACGAGGTGGCTCTAGCTTTGATTTTAGTGGAGCGAAGGCACATCAGACATCTGCTGCGTATTCCGAGCTCGGCCGTTTGTGGCGGCAAGCTCGCAGTACGTTTGTCTGATCTCATATGGGATTTCGGAGATTGGCTTATAGTCGCCCGGCAATGATGCAATTGCCTCAGGCGCTGCAGCATGTTCGTTCTTCGAAAAGGATCGGCGAACACACGTTGTCTTCTTCTCATCTTCCTTCACACATTACATCTTATCAACACGTTTACTCACCATTTGTTATTTTTACTCTAGGCATTCCCCGATCTGAACATCGACACAACCTCAGTCGCCGAGCTTAGCGACAGCCTCATCTCCACGTTCCCCTCTACCTCTGGCAAGACATACCCCTCGCTCTGCTACTCCACCATCAACGCATCAACATGTTTCTCCTCGACCTCCTCCCGCACACCACACTCCTCCGTGCTCTCGCTCGCGTTCAAGGCTGGGTACCGGGACGACTGGACGAGCGCCCTCAAGCGCGAGGCGGAGCTGCCCTCGGACGACGGGATTCACTACGAGGTGTACAAGCAACGAGCTGAAACGACGATTGGAGAGATGGAGAGCAGCAAATGGATTGCGTACGCCCTCCGGGCGTCGGTCATGCGTTTTTGGGAACTCGCCAAGGTCAGTCAGTCGTTTGTCGCAGCCAGAATGTAGAGACAAATTTGAGCGCTTGCTGACGTCATCCCGCCCTGCATAACAGAAAGCGGACTCGCTCGATATTTTGCTCGTCCTCATCGGATACGTGCTCATGCACACGACGTTCTTGCGCTTGTTTTTCTCCTCGCGCGCGCTCGGCTCGAATTTCTGGCTTTCGACGGGTATCTTCATGTCCTCCGTCATTGGCTTCCTCTTCGCCTTACCGCTCTGCGCCCCGCTGAACATCCCGCTGGATCCTGTTGGCCTTTCGGAGGCGCTGCCGTTCTTGGTGTGTACGGTGGGCTTTGAGAAGCCTTTGAGGCTAGCGAGAGAGGTGATGAAGCACGAGCACATCCTCACCCCGCTCCCCCGCGAAGGCAGCAGCGCCGCCACGAGCCCGCACGTAATGAAACCCGCCGGCACCATCGTCCTCGAAGCCCTCGACCGCACCGGCAACTCCATCGTGCGCGACTACGCGCTCGAGATCGCCGTGCTCCTCGTCGGCGCGTACTCCCGCGTGGGCGGGCTCAAGGAGTTCTGCGCGCTCGCGGCGCTGGCGATGTTCCTGGACTGCGTCATGCTCAGCTCGTTCTACACCGCTGTGTTGACGATCATGGTGGAGGTGAGGAGGATCAAGATGGTGAGGGCGCTGAGGAAGTCTCAGGATTCGTCCCCGCCGTCGCCGACGATCAAGCCTGCACTGGTGAGGACGGGGAGCGCGGCGGCGGGTGTGGGTGCGGCGAGGGCGGCGGCGGCGGTGGTGCCGGAGGTGAGCAAGCCGACGGGGTTGAGTGGGCGGTTGCTGGGGGCGAAGGGCGCGCTGTTGGTCGATGGGAAGAGGGCGTCGGAGTTTGAGGAGAACCCGATGTCGAGGTTGAAGTTGCTCGTCCTCGCTGCGTTCTTGACGCTCCATATCTTGAATTTCTGCACGACCCTCACTCCTTCAACCGCTATCGCTCGTCAGAAGAACTCGGATGTCTTCCGCCCTACGGACGTGGCCGTCATTCCCCGTGTCGACCTGTCTGCACGCACGATCTCGAGCGTGCTGGAATCTCTTGCGCAGACGGAGAGCACTTCCGAAAGCTCGCTCTACGTCAAGGTTGCCCCTCCGGTTTACATCCACATCGTCCCCAACGTCCCCACCCCTACTGGTATCCTCGGCTCCCTCCACTCCATTTTCTCCCCCGCGCACCAATACGATGCCGCACACGCTACCGCCACCTCCACTCCCACCTCCCCCTTCGACTCGTTCATGTCCTCATGGACAGACCTCGTCGGCGACCCTGTCATATCCAAATGGATCGTCCTCCTGCTCTCTCTCAGCGTAGCGTTGAACGGGTACCTCCTGAAGGGTATCGCAGCAGGCAGCGGTATCGGCCTCGCGCTCAAGATCCCCGTTCGTGCGATCAGCGGGCGGGGTGTCAGGTTCTCTGGGAGTAAAGATGAGGTCGAGGAGAAGAGTGCGAGGGGAGCGGTGTTCGCTGTGGCTTCTGCTACGGCCGTCGCTACGGCGCCGTTGTCATCATCTACGACGTCTCTCGTGTCTGCGTCTGAGCACTCTACCCCTGCTGTTGCACCCGCTACCGAGGCTGAAGTCCCCAGGACCCGTCCTACCATCGCTAAGCTCAGCTTACCCGTTGACCTGGACCGCGTCGATCTCCGCCTTCGCGCAGAAACTACTCGTGTCTCTCTGCCCTCCCCAGCACCCTCACCCAAACCCGTGTACGACGGCCCCATCCGCTCCCTCGAGGAGTGCGTAGAGATCTTTGAGAACGGTCCGAGACCGGTGTCGGTGTCGCTCGCGCTCCTGAACGACGAAGAGGTGATTCTGTTGGCGCAGACGGGCAAGATTGCGGCGTATGCGTTGGAGAAGATGTTGGGTGATTTGGAGAGGGCTGTTAGTATTCGGCGAGCGTTGATTTGTGAGTTGCTCTTCCTCGCACTTTGATTGAAGCGCATATATTGACTGCAGTGGGTTAGCTCGTGCATCTCGTACCAAGACTCTCGAAGACTCGGATGTTCCTATGGTTGGCTACGACTACTCACGCGTCATGGGTGCCTGCTGCGAGAACGTGATCGGATACATGCCCCTCCCTCTCGGTATCGCCGGCCCCCTCAAAGTCGACGGCGTCTCCTTCCCCATCCCAATGGCCACAGCCGAAGGCACGCTCGTCGCCTCCACCTCCCGCGGCTGCAAAGCCCTCAACGCGGGTGGCGGCGTCACGACCGTGCTCACTTACGACGGCATGACCCGAGGCCCCGCGATCGACTTCCCCTCCATCGTCGTCGCCGCCGACGCCAAGGCGTGGATCGAGTCCGAAGACGGGTACGCCATCGTCCGCGAGGCCTTCGAGTCGACGTCGCGCTTCGCGAAGCTGCAGCATGTCAAGTGCGCGATGGCAGGGCGGACGCTGTTCGTGAGGTTTGCGACGAGGACGGGCGACGCGATGGGTATGAACATGATCTCGAAGGCGACAGAGAAGGCGTTGGAGGTGATGGCGAAGTATTTCCCGGAGATGGTCGTGCTCGCTTTGTCGGGCAACTATTGCACGGACAAGAAACCGGCGGCGATCAACTGGATTGAAGGACGGGGGAAGAGTATCGTAGCGGAGGCGGTGATCCCGGGGAGCGTGGTGAAGAGCGTGTTAAAGACGACGGTGGACGCTCTGTGCAACTTGAATACGAAGAAGAACTTGGTGGGCAGTGCGATGGCTGGTTCAGTGGGAGGCTTCAACGCCCATGCGGCGAACATCTTGACGGCTATTTTCTTGGCTACCGGGCAGGACCCTGCTCAGAACGTGGAGAGCTCCAACTGTATGACTCTCATGGAACCGTAAGTGCCCATCTTGATGCACATATATGCTTCACGTACTGATTATGTGCCGTGCAGCACGAACAACGGCGAGGATCTCCTTATGACCATCACCATGCCTTGTATCGAGGTAGGCACCGTTGGCGGAGGTACCATTCTCGCACCTCAAGGGGCGATCCTCGATATGCTCGGCATCCGAGGTGCGAACACGACCAACCCTGGCCAGAACGCGCAACAGCTCGCACGCATCATCGCTGCGGCGGTCATGGCAGGAGAGTTGTCCCTCATCAGTGCGCTCGCTGCGGGTCACCTCATTCGCGCACATATGGCACACAACCGCTCGCAGCTGAACACACCGGCGGCGTCGAGACCGGCGACGCCTGGACCTGGTACACCTGGTTCGGTGGTGGGTGCGTTTTGGGCACCGCCGGGATCGAAAGCGGATAGGGAGGATAGAGAGGCGAGGGGGTTAGTCCCTCCTGGTGTTCCGACGGCGTCCGCGTCGACGGATGCTGTAAACATCGTTACGACGGCTGTGGAGACCCCTGCGTCGGCTGGGACGACAAGTACGACGGAGTCAACAGCAACAACAAATCTCGAATCTTCGGAGAAGTCATGATCTGCTTTCAGTCATGAATGTTATGTTGTGCCTGTGGTATCTGCTTTCGCATCTTTCGTTCCTTGCTATTCATGCCCATCGATCATATCCCGTCATCCCCGTTGACTTCCCTTAGGGGCCTTGCTGTCCTCTTAGCCTTTCTCCGTCGTCCGATGCTTCATCTCTCCCAGTTCCCAATTATTCTCGCATCCTTCCCCAACCAACAAGTACTCTAGTCACTCGTGCCGTGCATCCGCAGCCACTTCTTTTCATTCGTTCTATATTGCTCTCTGCTCTCGTTACCCCATAGTCCTCCCTCACCTCATTCATGCACATTGTTCTTATGGAGTTACCCAACCCAATCACATTTACGGCTTTGCGTCATGGAGTTTATTGTGTGACGGTGTACATGAAGTGCGCCGATATTGTTTGCTGATAGTCTTCCGACGCTAGAGACCTACAAGAGCTCAGGCCTCAGGCATGACAAGGACAACATATCAGAAGTTGGATGAGACAGTGACGAAGTGAGCCCTCACGTCCCTTTCCAGTTGGCAAGCAATACTCAGATGCTTTCTCCCTTAGCAGCTGTTCTCTCTCTTTGTCAGTCTGCGATGAGATTTCACTCGTGGTACGGCAGAGCCGAGGTGTGCCATTCGAAAAATCCCCAGCCGCGCTTAGTCGACAGTATGAACTCCTTTAACCAACGCCATTACACGACATTCTTAGCTACGGAAGATCATCGATCAAGGCCGATACAGTCGGCACTTGCTCGTCTACTAGGTATCAACGAATGTAAACACTGACATAAATCTGATTCGCTCAGTTTAGATATAGCGGGCGACCATGAGCGCACTATTCTGTTTCATTCACGTATCATACAGACATCAATCCGAGCTCTATGGCCTTCATTTGAAGAGCCTGCCGCGTGTTACGTTAGCGTTCATGGACGAAAACTTTCGCAAGGCACTTACTAGCTGCTTCGCCATAGGACGCCCGATCATGATACCGCCTGCGCCAAACCAAAGCTGAGAAAGTGAAGTGAGTCTTGCTGTACGCTGTGCAGGTGGAAAGTATGACTCACGCCAGGATGTCCAGTAGGCTTGTGGCTAAACCTTAATTCCCCTTCCTCATTGAGGCCGTATATGCCTCCAGGACGAACACGAGCCATGGCTTCTTCGCCAAACATCTCCTTCGCTACATCTCGCATCTCGGTGTATCCAGTCCTGTAAAGTATCCCCTGAGTAAGATCACTCGCCTCAAACTGTGAAGAAAGCTCACGCGAAGATGACAGAGTCCGCTTTCAACTCAGTGCCGTCCGAGAACTGCACCCCGGCATCTGTGAACTTCACCGGCTCAGCGCCCTGCTTTACTGTAATGGCACCTGAGGCAATCAGGTCCGCCCCGCCTCTGTCGATCCCTATGAATATATCAGCATCATACGCCCTCCACATACGATCCATACTCACAATAACCTATAGATCTGTTTGTCAGATTGCCGCGTATTCCTTTCAACTCAGGACGAAGGACTCACCGCCACCTCTCTCGAACACCAGCAACGGTATACCCGCATTATCTGGTCCCATATACAGGTTCAACCCACCCTTTCGGAGTTTATCAAACATGGCCGCATCCTCATTCCATGCATCCTGTACCCTGTCCTGTCGCAATTTCCTAAAGAGGCCCATGGGGATGCTAGTGAACTTCAGATCTCCGATTTCGGTGGGTGCGTCGTCGGCATATAGGGCGTTGATGGTCTTGTTTATGGTGTCCGTGTCTGTGACAGCACTGACAGAACGCTGGACCATGACCACGGACTTCGCTTTGTGGAAGCAAAGATCCTGGCATATGTCGATGGACGTGTTCCCTGCGCCGACAACGATGACGCGTTGGCCAGCGTACGAGGGCCCGCCTCTGAACTTATCGCCGTGGAGAACGTTCCCTTTGAACAAGTCGCGCCCTGGAAGCGTGGGCAGACGTGGGCGTCCAAGGAAGCCCGTGGTCATGACGATGTGAGTAGGGTGAACGACCTTCTGTTGGCCTTGTCGGTTGATGGTAACGTCCCAGGACCTGCTCTCATCGTGATAGACAGGCAGGCCGACCAAGTTTGACTGCGTCCAGACAACGAGATCCTGATAGGTGGCGTAACCTTCTACCCAGTCCGCCCACTTGTCCTTTGGCACGAATGTCGGCCACGTAGCGGGAAAAGGCTGGTAGAGTACTGGGTACGACAAACGCAGGGTCAGCGGTCAGTAACGAGGAATAGAGAGTCGCAACTTCTCACATTCGCTCTGTCGTCTCGTAGTGTGCAGGACCAGAGTAGGGTATCTCTTTCTCCAAAGATCGCCCACGCGCTCATCGCGTTCGATAACGAGAGCTCGAATGTTGAGCTGCTTACAGGCAGCAGCGATCATCAGACCTGTCTGTCCTGCTCCGACTGATTTCGAGTTAGAAGATGCTCTCAACCAGTATGCGATACACACCTATAAGCACCTGAGGCGACGACTCTACCAGAGCTCTTCTTTGTGCGTACACTTCCGCCCAGGAAAGAGTTTCATTGCGCTCGCTGGGGATTCCATACTCGTGATCGATCGCCTCATGTCCTATGAGGTCCGTAATGGTCATGCATACGCTCAGGGCCTTCCATTGCCCGGACAAAGACTCCAGGACGAGACGAGAAAATGCCCGACCGTGGGCCACGGGGGTCTTGTAAGTGAATGCGACCTCCAGTCCCTTTCCATACTTGCCAGCGGGATAGAATGCGGGGTGAACCCATGCATTCTCGTAAAGCTTGACCTCTGTGATGGAGCCAGGCTTCACCTTGTCCGAGAGATACTCCTTGATCTTGGTAGTGCCTTCCAGTGAGCGAAATTTCCAGGAGAGAGCCAAAGCATCGCGGAGCCATCCGTCCGGATGGAAGCAGTCTGTCGTCGCCGAGGGATCCCCTGCAGAGAACGCGTCGGCCAACCGGGTGAGCCAGGCAAGGGCGGTGTTGCGAGCGTCCGAGTCTTGAGTCATGGAGAAGAGAGAACGGGGGGATTCTGATAGAAAGCGTAACATGCGATTGTATTTAAATGTAATCTCTTGTTTAGTCGTCCGGCGGAGGGGCAAGTGCAATCCTGTGCTCAGAGGGGCTCAGCAAAGACATGAATGACACATCTCTTGTACGATACCCAGTAACAAGCCGCAGGCCGTATGTTCGCAGCCGAAGTGATTCAGCCGATTCTATGTTTCAGATAAAGACGATAGACTGGTTCAGTTGAGACCGCAACATAGTCTAAGGGGCCCCTGAGGCCTGAGACGGTAAGTTTCTGTTCTGTGGTTGAACTGGTTCAACCGGTAAATCACATCTTTCATATCGTGTGTAAGAGTTAGCCACGTCATACACTCATGTACCCGAGCTCGATCGCTTTGAGCTGCAAGACCTGGATAGTGCGACATACGTTAGTGATTGGCGCCCAAAACGGGATCGAGACATACGAGCTGTTTCGCCATGGTACGACCAGTAACAATCTCTCCCGTCCCAAACCAGAGCTGGAGGAATGGTCTTAGCACGACGCAAAGGTGATAAAAGAGATGATGGCGTACTCCAGGATGTCCTGTAGGCCTAAAACTGCCTTTCAACTCGCCCTCCTCGTCCAGACCGTACACTTCGCCAACGTTTCTCAACGCTTCCTCGCCAAAAATCTTCTTCGCGGTTTCTCGAATGTTCACATATCCGGTGCTTGATAAAACTAGTCAGCAAACACGATGACATGGGACTCTGAGGGACGTAGTTACGCAAAGATAATGGAGTCAGCCCCAATATTCGTGCCATCGGCGAAGTGCAAACCATCCGCAGTGAATGCGGTAGGTGAGCCATGCTTGACTTTGACGTCCCCTGCTGCAATCAAGTCTGCACCGCCCTTGTCGACCCCTGGTCAAATTCGTAAGCATTGCAACATGACCTCTGAAACGAGGGGATACTGACAGTAACCTAGATAGAATGTCCTGTCAACACCGAGCAAAACTATCATCAGGTACTGCGCAACTCACCACCACACCGTTCAAAGACCATCAAAAGCTGTCCCTCATTCTCCGGACCCATGTTCAACTTCACTCCTCCTTTGCGAAGCTTCTCAAACATCTCCTTGTCTTCGTCCCACAACTCCTGCGTGCGTGATTGCTGGATCTTCTTCAGTAGTCCCAGCGGCATTGATTTGAACTTCAGATCTCCCACCGCCGTCGGAAGATGGTCTCGCCAAATCTCCTGAATATGCTTCGCAGCTGTCTCACCGGCTATGACACAAGTTGACGAGCGCTGCACCATCGTGACCGACTTCGCTTTGTGGAAAACGAGGTCCTGGCAGATGTCAATAGCGGTGTTCGCCGCCCCCACAACAACCACTCGCTGACCAGCGTAGGGTGGACCGCCTTGGTAGTAATGTCCGTGGAGAACTGTGCCCTTGAACTGATCGCGGCTAGGAAGAGAAGGCATAAGAGGTTGTCCGAGATTACCAGTGGCCATAATGACGTGAGTAGGATGGATGATCTTCCGTTCTCCGCCTTTGCTGATCGTGATATCCCAGCTTCGCGTATCTTGGCGATAGCGAGGTTGTCCGCACTTCAGGGTACCCTGGTACGGTACCACTTAGGTACCATATAACGACGTTCCATGGGACCTAAGTGGTCCAAATCCTAGGTGGACGAATGGACGGTGGGACATCGTTTGGGCCTCGTCCGTCCCACCGTCCATGCGTCCATCGCCGTGGACGCACGGCGTGACGGTCCGTCACAGCCTCGCTCATTCACTACGCTGGGGGTCCGTCCATTCCTCCGTCCACGCCTTTGCCCACTGCGCGACGCTGTCCCGCCTCCTCTTCCCGCTTCGCAGCCCTTCATGCTATATCCCATTGTCTAGTACTACAGTGACATAATATAACAAAATTTGAATTTTCGCGGTTATTCTGTCGAGAGTGAGGACTCACTGATCGCACATTCAGGACCGCAGCATCACTCAGACTCTCGGTGACGGATGTTCAGAGGTTCACTAGTAAGTAGCGTGGCCCATCACGAGTCCGTAGGAGCTAGTTGGCGAGGTTGGGCAAAGTCGGCCGTCCAGGAGATTTGGTGAAAAGAACGGGGTGGGCGAAAGTGTTTGTCCACACTCGAGCAGTGGACGAAGGTGTTCGTCCATGAGTAAAGGATGGACGGAGGTGCGCGTCCACGGGTAGAGAGTGGACGTACGTGTCCGCCCATGATGTAGGCGTGGACGAAGCCGTCTGTCCACAAAACAAGCGTGGACGGAGTTGTTCGACCACGGCATAAGCGTGGACCAAGCGTGGACGGTGTCGTCTGCCCACCGACC
>RWJN01000425.1:0-29877 GCA_004332605.1 Steccherinum ochraceum
CTTAGAGCGATTGGTCGATATAATTTCTGCTATATTGAGAGGAGCTCTGAGTCGAGGATAGCATGCTTACCAACACCAGAATCCGGATGACCCAAGTTCAACGACGATCAAAAGGCCCACGGAAGAATTGCTTCAAGCTTACGAGCACATACCTCTAGCGAATATTGTACTGGAACCAATATTGATATCAGGACAGGTTCTGGAGACTATGCACGGTACGTACACTGGTACCGTATTTGTTCCTCAGCGATGGTTTTGCGCCATGAGTGGTCGATTCAAGAATGCTAGCAAGTCTTGATCACGAGTCGCTGCAATTATAGCACACTTCATAGACGCGCTATGGGATTGGACAAAACATATTAGCGTTGCGATAGTGATCTAGCAAGTGTAACACACCCTCTCTTTCCCCTCATCTACGTCTTACAGCGATGGCCACGAAAAGCTCGCCTCCGCCTCACGGAGTTTACGTCCCAGCGGTGTTGTTCATGGATGAGAAAGAGGATCTGGACATCCCGTCTATCAAAGCGCATGTCTTGCGTCTCGCTCAGGCGCGTAATTGGACGGAACTGTGTTCACAATCCCGATGCTGATTCAAAGATCTTCAGGGCGGCGTCACAGGTATACTTGTGCAAGGTAGTAACGGTGAAGCCCAGCACCTCTCGCACGACGAGCGTAAGCTAGCGATCGCGACGACGCGTCAGACTCTCGACGAGAACGGGTTCAAGCATGTCATTGTGATTGCTGGTACGGGAGGACAGTCGACGCGTGAAACGAAGAAGTTGAATGCCGATGCGAAGGAGGCTGGAGCCACGTATGCGTTGGTATTGACCCCATCGGTGTGGCCGCCGCAGATGACGAAGCCTAACATCATCCGCTTCCATCGCGAGGTGAGTCTGCTTCCTACTCAACTGATTTCCGAAGTGAAGACACCGCACCATAGGTTGCGGATGCGTCACCAATCCCCACGATGATCTACAACTTCCCCGTCGTAACTGCCGGCCTCGACCTCGATTCCGATACGATCACTACCCTGGCTGCCCATCCCAACATCGTCGGTACCAAACTCTCCTGCGGCAACATCGGCAAGCTTCAACGTCTCACTTCCGCCCTTCCCTCCTCCGATTTCGCCACCTTCCCCGGAAAGTCGGACGTCTTCTTGCAAGGTCTTGTGTCGGGAAGCGCAGGTGTCATCGGAGCGTTGCCGAACGTCGCCCCGAAGGCCCATATCCAGCTGCTGAAGTTGTACGAGGAAGGAAAATTGCAAGAGGCAGTGAAGCTTCAGGCGTTGTTGGGCCATGCGGATTGGCAGCTAGGGAAAATCGGGAGTATCGCAGGGATCAAGGCGATTGTGTCGAAGCATTTTGGGTACGGCCAAACGCACGTCCGAGGCCCTCTAGCTCCGCAACAACTTCAGGATGCCGCGGTAGACAAGTTGGAGGAATTGATCGCACTAGAGAAGTCACTGTAGAATCATTTAGAGGGATGCGATCCTGACATCAGACAATGTGACACTTACTGTAGCTAGGACGTCTCCATTACCGTGTCCATCGTCGCTGCGTTCGAGGTGGACTGCTGTCGCGTGTTGAGCAGTTCGTCCAATAGAGCGGCGACCTTCTTCTTTGCTTCCTCCTTCTCAGCCTGCACACTTCGTTGTTCTGCGTCGCGTCGGTTTGCAATTTGTGATTCATCCGAAAGTAGTAGGAGCAATTTCATCGAATGAGTAATGGAAAGCAGCGAGTTTGCGGCACGTATCTGTGCCAATGAATTCAAGTGAATAACACATTCGGTCTGTGCCTGAACGAGAGCATACCATAGATTCAGCTCGACATTGCGCTTGAAACGCTTCCAGCGCAACGCGAAACTTGTCTTTGTCTCCAATCTACAGCCCCCCATGAGACAATTATACTAGCTCAAAAAGAGCATTCGTACGCACGGAAGCTAGTCCCACGAGGTCCGTCATTCCATCAACCAACGTCTCTACCTCCACATCAACCTTTTTGTTCCATTCTTCCTCGATGGCGTCCAGGTATGTATCGGAGTCTTGCTCGATGGTGGGTTGACTGCTACGCGAAATAAGGCTGGCAGTGGGGAGTGCAACACGACGAACCACGTCAGTTTGGGGAATATCCGCCATGATACGAAAGTGAGGGGAAAGCACCGCTTCGTGAGGTTGTGGTAAGAAGTGGGCCAAGAGGCGTCACCAAGGTCCAAGGCTGTCTTCAAGCGAGATCACGTGCAACACATCGTAGATCTAGATCGTGTCGACGCGTCGACGCGTTGACGTCTCTTCACTCACTTCACCCACGAACATGCGTCTCAGAACTATCGGACATCCTCTGTCAGCAGAGCTCATAGATGCATTGGATTTACTCAACATCAAGACCGACTCAGACCTGATTTTCTCTGGCACGCCGACTGAGATTTGGCTCAAGTTGCCTCCAGACACGATTCGCTTGCAAGAAGAAATTGATGTCGTGGAGGCAGTATTGGCGAGAGTGAGTGCTCCAGGGCGTACTGGCTTGGACGAACTAGATCTTGAGAAGCGGAGACACGAGGAGCTCTCCAAAGTTGAAATGAGCAGTGGAGTGCAGAAGCTCGATGCTCTCATTGGTGGTTTTGGACATCAGCGTGTTCTTGAAGTCTCTGGCGACAGAGGAAGTGGGAAGACGGTGAGTTGTGACCTCTTCCACGTTACTCAACTGTTTGCGAAATCTTATGAAGGTCTGTTAGGCACTAGCATTGCAGATAGTTCTCCGTCAACTATCTCAGTCTCCAAATTCAAGCGCGGTATGGATTGATACAACGGGGGACGCATCTCCCGACAGGATATCTGCCATGCTAAGCTCACTTCCTGAAAATGTGAGCTCTACATGACTCTTTCACAGATAAATGCTGAATTTCTCGAAGGAAGGTGCCCTTACAGTCTTACAACGACTTCAAATCACCCGTGCATTTGATCTGGACGCTCTTCGAGAAGCCTTAGAAGAGGTCCAGCTAATGGTATCGGTACCAATTATTCCTGCTAAATTGAATTCAAGCATCTCATATCTAAATGTTCCTATGTACAGACGAACGTAGGCGTAGAGCAGCCAACGGTCCGTACCGTTGTGATCGACACAATCACACCTATATTCAGACCGCTCTTGAGCGCGGTGACATCTCAAGGTATGTGTGGACTCGTCGAACATTACTCGGCTGACCTTATGGAAATGCAGGACATGCAAGCATGGCTACATTCATGCAACAACTCAGATCTCTTGCAGAGGAATCCTCCATCACATTCATCGTAAGACCTGTCACTTATGCTTCAAAAGCGGGTTCTGACCAGTTCGAGTAGGTACTTAACGGGACGAGCGCATCGGCTCCTAACAATCCGAGCTCTGTTTTTGCCTCCACCGACAGAAAACCAGGGCTGGGACCGTCATTCACATACATGACGGATGCGACGCTGTGGCTAGCGAAATGGACCAAAGACCTGGGCTACGACTTGCCAGAAGAATCCGTCGAGCAGCGGGGCGAAGTGCGCGTCGCAGAATTATTTCGGTCAAGACATGCAGTGAGTGCTCTCTCTTGCGATGTGTATGCAGTAAATGATCCAACTAGTCCATACATGATACAGCCATCAAGAGCATGGTGCACTTTTCAAATGCGAAATGGAATGTTGTTCGATGATCTACCACTAGCTTGAGCTCAAGCCTCGTTTGTGCTTGACGACATCGATAGGATATCACAAGAATCGCTGGATATCCATGACAATCACAGAAAAACCAGAAGTTTAAGCGTAGTAAAGTGAGCATTCCGGTGATCGGCATGTGCTTGCAATAGGATATGTGTACATAGAGTGGATACATCGGAAAGAAATATCAGACCGGTCGATATCAGAAATCGTCAAACCTGGGTCAAGAAACTTAGGTTGTTGTGCAGACACAAAGACGAAGTGCTCACCTGTCAGGCATGAACACTGGCGCGAGCAGACTCCAGGCATACAACACCATGCAGACCCAACTTGAGACGACACGCATCCACATAGCCACTTCAGACCGACCAATGTAAACATCTTCGTCAGGGTTAGAGGCTCCGGATTGCTTGACAACATTCCTACGCGGGGTCAGAGTGAAGCAAAGACTGAACACGAAAAAAAAACAGACCAGTCGGTGAGAAGCATGGCTACGTACATCGCCCCAATGGCAAAGATGACGTGGAACCAAGCGTACTGAAAGCGAGATATCAGGCTTGAGCCGAAATATGTACGGAGCGGGTAACTTACGTTGTAGCGAGTCCCCGTCCGCTCATCGTCCCGGGTATCATCGACAGCGTCATCCTCATCATCCTCATCTTCATCCAACGCAGAAGCTGGGATGGCACTGCAAGCGTAGGAGAGTTAGCGATAAAGCGGCATTTTAGGTCTAATCACTCACCCCGCCTCAACAGCAGCCAACAATGCCTGGTATCTTGGTGACTCTGTCCTCGAGGGTTGCGTGTTAACGACACCTAACTCTGCATGGCCTTCCTCGCTACTCAGCTGGATCTGACCCGACTTCTTCTTGCCAACCAACGCTCTGCTCTGCGTCGCCGCCCTGCTCGTCGTGTACGCGATAGCGATGAAAGTCAAAACCGCGCCGAGGACGACCGTGGTATTACGCGCCCCTTCGATGGTACCGCTTCCGTGCCTGCGGAGAGGGTTGCACGTCTCGTGCTCGTGGTTCCCGACTGCGGACATGATGAGGTACGTGCAATAGACCGCGACCATGCTGGACTGGGCTAATCCAGATCGTGGGTTGTACTCTTGGACCTTGGGGTGAACGCAGAGGGCAGTGATGAGGATACACAGGGCAAGGTTGAAGGAGATGAAGAACTTGTTCAGCGTACATCCGGAGTCGGCGAAGAAACCGTAGAGGAGGCCGGTGAGGGTGATGGTGGCGGCGTACATGCCTGCTGTGGATCCAATGAGAATCCACTGCCATAAGTTCGAGTTTGAGTTCTCCCAATTGTTCAGACATGTTTCTGACCAGGAGTGGGCGAAGTCGACCAGCAGGACAAGACCGAGAAGAATGAAGATAGTGGCACCAAATAATGCAACATAGTTGCCCCAGAACATGAAGAAACCGTTGGGTATGAAGAAAGAAATGACCATGAGAATGATCCAGAGGAGAACCTTCGGTCCCCACCAGCCATTCTGGAGAGCAGCCCGCTTGTCTTTGGTATCGCGTACGCCAATGAGGGACAGTCCGAGGATGAAGTGGAAAAGAGAAAGAGCGAAACAGATACGATGGACCTACACGCAATTATCAGAGGATGATCCACCAAGAGATGGTAAGTTTACGCACTGCTAGGACCCCATAGCACTTTCCGCCCGAACAATCCATCTCTAGGTAACCATGACTCCATTTCTCAATCTGCTTGATCATCAAGGGTGTCTTCATTATCCAAGCTATCATGGAATTCAAGCTGAAGATGATCTAGACAAACTCGTCAGTTCTTCCCGAGAAATACGCAGCGGGTATCATACCGCGAATCCGACACGGGTAGCAATGGATGAGTTGCAGTTACATGACTTGAAGAACATCGACGCTGGTACCGCAGAGAGGTTGTAAATGCTTGCACATTCGAAGCATGGAACTTCCGAGCTCACCTGCAGTGGACGTAAAGCAGAAGGCAAGTCCGGCCAGACATGACGATGCAACGGTTCCGAATACACCTGCAAGCGGGATTGAGAACAGGATCCCCATGATGTAGGTCGTTCAGCGAAGTCGCTTGATCGCGATTCGTGAAGTGCGCTGCAATCCAAGACTCCGAGCTTAGAGATGTAGGAAGAGAGGGTGGTGGTGTTGGTCCAAACTGAAATGTTCTCGCTCTGAGCTGCGGCGAAGCGGAACGCTCTAACCCCTGGGAACGAATTGCCGTTCATGGACTGACGGGCTCCGTCAACCCAGGATAAACAACGTCGATGCAAAGCTTCGCTCATTAGTATTTCGACAGCACTTTGCAGACTGCTGGATACTTTCATGGGCAACACGAAGTGGAGTCTCAATTACTGTAGCAGCGACTTTGGCCAGATGTAGCTCAGTGATACTAGCTCAATGACACAAGCCTCTTTGTCCAATAACCACTGGCAACCAACCCGGATGTAAATACACCAAAGATTTCTGTACCACAGATTCATCAAGATCCTCAACCACTCTTCGTAAGCCGAGAGGCTGTGTGAAGTATGAGTTGGAGACGTGCCCGCCACTTCATAACGCAGCGTCGAGTCGCACCGACCACACGAGAACAGCGGTCCCTCGTTTGAGCACGAGCGCATGGCAAGAGATGGTGGAAGAGTTTATCAATATTGCACGAGATCTGCAACTGCACTGAAATTAGAGGAATGAACGACGACTCCAAAGGTTCCCTTTGATAAGATAATTTAGAGAAAGAAAGAACTAACGGAGCAGCAGATCAGATACATAGACAGAGAATGATTGACCGACGTACTCACCTCCAATATAACAATACAATGCACATATGTACAACCATTCCCGCGATTCCGGATACTATCTCCGCTCATTCCTCTTGAAGTACTGGCTGTTCACCGCTGTCCCCTGGATCATGTCGAACACGGACTCTCCGATCTTCAAGTAGCTGTCCGCGAAGCCCCTCATCGTGTCATCTCCAATATTCTGGGTATTCGGTCTATTCCAGCCGTCAATTTCATCGCATACGCTGGCATATTGAAAGGAGACATACGCAAAACCACTTGATCGTCTGACACCTGCGACGACTGTGGACAGCAGCACCGCGTCGAATGCGTAATGAAATAATCGTCCAATCATGGTTTCGAGGTCGAGGGAAGGGTTATATAGGTTATATGAGTGGTATGAGAAAGCAGAGGGCGAGTTGAAAGAAAGTCTTTATGAGTGGGTGTATCTGCCGTCTCAAGTGTGAATAGCGACGAATGTGGTCGGCTCAAGGACTGAGTCCGTTAAGCGCCGGTTTTCGGATGCGCGCACGGTGCACGGCTGGCTCGGCTCGTGATTTCGGGCTACTTACCAAAAGCACAAATGGTCTTATATCGGTACAGTACGTGACTACATTTCATCGAGCTTCATTTGTACGACAGTCGAGCATAGATGGAGGCCGTGAGGACCTTGAGTACCCGTCGGAACGAGGAATGTGGGCTCGGAGGACATGAGAAAGGGAGATATGTAGCTTCGCAAACAGCGCCATCTGAGCCCATCTCCGACTGCTTTGGTGTCTCAGAAGCACTCAGTTCGCCTTCAAAAAGTCCACTATGACCCGAGCGCATTCATCTGGGGTCTCAACCTGAGGAATACTATACTGGATGTATGTCAGTCTAAAAGATCGGAAGACCGATACCGCGTTGCGCTGAATGCACTCACTGGCCGACTTTCTCCAGTACCACACTACCGTGTTCTGTCAATACTTGCAGGTTGTTGGAGGTTGTGATCACCACTCTGGAGAAGGAAGAAAGAAAGAAAGAAAGAAAGAAAGAAAGAAAGAGGTCGGTCAGCGCTTCAACGCTCGAAAGGGAAAGCGAAACAGAGTCGCAAGCACCACTGGTGCAGACGGGAGCGCCAGCCTTGAAGGAATGTCTGCGACTCTGCGCGTCATCATGAAGCAACAGGGAGAGTGACGATCAATATTCAATGTTTAATCGCATTACGATCAACTAGAAACATGATCTCTACACCGCGTGCCTCTGCCACTGCGTCCCATCAGTAACCTCGTTGTCTAAGCGGAAGGAGTTGAGTTATGAGCAAGGAAGCTTACAAGAATGAACTCACTTGGAACAGGTGCTGTTACATCTTCTTCGTTCACTGCTCGTATCGAGTCGATCTCCAGTTCATACGGACCCTCAATGCCATTGTTCCCTCCTAGCAAGGAAATCCCCACGGTACGCACTCGTTCGCGGAACATTTCGAGCTGCTCTGGCTGTATTTCTCCAGAATTTGTCAAGACGAAGCGGTTGAAGGGGACCTGTGTGACTAATTCAACAATGCTCTGACGTGAAGCAAAATGGAGACTTACGAACACGTCCTCCCACTCTCCATCGTCTCTATGGAAGAATAGCCGATGCTGCCACAAGTCGGTCGTCACCGGTCCGTCCGTTTGTATGTTCACGTAGTAAGAGTTCCTCGTTCGTGGGCTACCGCCAGCCCGCATGCGAAGTGCCAAGTATTCATGCAAAGACACATCTTCAGTCATTTCACCAAACAATGTAGGACGCGTCTGGTTTGCAGGGCGCACAGTCAGCATTAACACCGTGAAAGCAGAACATATAGCGTGCCTTACTCCTAAAACCCGCGTATCCTCCTCTTATCTGCTCTCTCAACTCCGGCCGAACACCCAACCTCATCTCTCCCCAGAATTTAGCGGTGGGCCGTGGTGAATAATTGGCCCCTGCGAGTGCAGCTAGACCTTCTGGCTTTGTGGGTGTTTCATTCAGTTCGAAGTGTACAGACGAGGTTCCACCGATATCTGCGTCGCATCCTGTTGCAAATTGCTCGACAGCCTCCTTGGCGTTGAACTCGAACAGGAGCTTAGGAGCACGGGACGGCTCGTCTGCACCTTGCATGCGCAGAACTGATTCAAAATGTCAGCAATTGTTCGGAATATCCGAGTTACGACACGTACTTTTGGACGAGTTGTCTCGTAATAGTTTGCTCGAGCGATTCAGAAAGAGAGATAGTCGAGACATCCTGGACGTAGGGCCGTAAACCGTGAAGGAACAGTGAAAGTTGCGCGCTGAGCCAGCTTTGCAATGTCGATCTCAATTGGCGCCAACGCGAACACGTGATGCTTTCGCTGATGGCCGCGTGTTGTTCGGTAAGTTGCAACTTGCCACGCGACGCATTTCTCTTGCTGCTCTCATGGTGGCCACTGCAAGCTGCTGTGGGTGCACAGAACGCGAGTGAAGCATTTCCTCCTCACGACCCATTATTTCCGCCTCAATCGACGTTTTGGCAAGCACCTGAACATTGCAAACGTTGTGTTGTAACGACAATCGCATCGTACTCCTACCATTACCTTCGGACAGACATGTTTACCCCGTCTCATTCTTTGCTCGTCACTGGCCTTTTTTGGACGGTAGCATTGGCTCAGCAACAGCTTTCGGCTACCGCTCATGCCCTCATATTCTCAGCGACAGCGGAGTTTCGACACGACTCAATACCCACGGCGATACAAACGATGATATCCAACGGTTCCCAGTACAATATCCTGTTCGACAATACCGAAGATCAAACGTGGTTCAAAGATGGTCGAATCAACGGCTATGACGTGCTCATTTTTCTAGATAACACGGGCGAAGGTGCGTGTCTTCGTATCTCGCAAAAATGTCAACTGCTAACGAACGGTCCCACCACTGCAGTTTTAGACGACGACGCTCAGGCCGCTTTCCAGGACTATGTTGATGCTGGAGGAAACTTCGTCGGTATTCACTCGGCTTCTGATTGTCTGCGTAACTCCACCTTCTACGCGAATGAACTGGGTAAGCTGTCGGTTTGGCTCTTGATTCAACCTCTTTCTTGTCTGAGTCTTCAGTACGGCTGATCCTCGGCTGGTGCAGGCGCACACTTCGACTATCATCCAGAGATCACAAACGCAGTGAGTACAGCTATACATTGTCCGGGATTCCTGCTATATACTCACCATGTCGTGTTAGACAGTAGACGTGATCGACAACACGCACCCGAGTACCAGCATGCTGCCAGCACTGTGGCATGTGTTCGATGAGATGTACGTGCGGTGATTATGACCTGTAAAGTATGGAACGATTCATCTAAGCCCAGGTACAACTTCAAGTCCGACCCGCGAAGCATAGGGGCCGTGGTCATATTATCTGCTAATGATTCCAGCTATACCGGTGAGATCGTCTACGTGGCACATAGTCCCACGAATCGGATGTTGATCGTTCATCCAGATCCTGGTCCCCGTCTTTTCGACCAAGGAACACCTCACCCCACCGCTTGGTATCAAGAGCACGGCGCGGGGTCGAATTCCAGCGCTACCGCGGGGAGAAGCTGGTATACAAGCCTTGGTCATACAAATGAGACTTGGAAGGTATGAAGATTCGCGACGATCCATGACGATCTTACAGATTGTACTCTATTGTGGACAGGACACTTTGTTCATCTCTCATGTCATGGGTGGGATCAGCTGGGCCCTGCAATCGAATACGACGAACTTCACCAATCCAGCGGCCGCAATAGGTTCTGGTCGCTCAACGACAACCACCAGCTCGAGCGCTCCCAGTAAGACGTAAGTAACTCTCCTCCGCGGTCACTGCCTGTGATTGATTTCCTCGAATCAAGGCCTTCCAGCCCTTCCAGTCCCTCAGCTGGACTTCGGACAAGCACTGCCCGGTGGAATGTAGTCCCTATCATCATCGCCATCGTGATCATGGTGGGATGAAGGAATTCGTAGCAAACCATTTACAGTATGGTACCGTCAACTTGTGTGTATGTCATGATGCCATGCCTAATGTTGCAGCAGCTGGGAGTCGGTCCATTATCCGAACGTCGGGCAGCAATGTCTATAGTCAATCTAGCACCCTGCCATACTATCACGATCATGAAGCCGGTACATCTCCTGACCAACGGTACCTTCTACATGCAGTTCATCAAGCGAGTTACTTACCAACGGCGATCTAGAGCAATCGGGCACGATTGGTCGACGTTGACTCAACAGAGAATGTATATCAGTCGTCCGTTTTACGACTTGTATTCCTTACACGTACAATCTGCCCTCGCCATCAAACCTATTAGGCAGTCCCGAGCTTCGCGGCAGAACCGGTCCAGGTCTTCCGTAGCCGCGTCACTGCAAGAATCCGTCACTTGCCCGCTGTTTTGCGTGCAAATTTTCTTGCCAGAAAGTCCACGGCATTCTCGAACACGGTCTCCCCAGGCGCAACGAACTCAGCTTTGACACAATTCCCAACCGAGGGTTGCCTGATTTCTCACCCATGACTCTCGCGCGGACCACCGTCGATGGGAGGGTACATAAACCCCTCGACAGCGAGCTGGCAGGCTTTCCCCCAGCTCAGCTCCCCCTCCTCTTCCCTCTCCTCATCCTCCCCTCACGCTATGACTGCACTGGATCCTACTGCAGACATCGATGAGCAGACCCCCCTCTTGCCCCCGTCGGGGGAGAAGAAGGAACGGGTTACTCCGCTCCCTATGGTGCAGTTGAGCACGCTCATGCTCCTGCAGCTGGCAGAGCCCATCACGTCTCAGTGCATTTATCCTTTCATCAACCAGGTACGAGCGGGTGTTCCCCCTATTCCACATCAATTGTGACTGACGTGGTCGTGTTTTGAAAGCTTATCAGTGAGCTGAACATTACTGGTGGCGATGAGAGGAAAGTGGGGTATTATGCTGGGTTGATCGTGAGTCTGTATGCAATCAGACTATTGCCTCTATTGACTCCCAATATTGCAGCAATCGCTCTTCTTTGCCACCGAGGCACTGTTCGTCCTGCAATGGAGTATGCTGTCAGATCGCATCGGCCGCAAGCCGGTTCTTCTGACCGGTATGGCGGGTCTTTGCATATCCATGATCTGCTTCGGTCTCTCCAAGACGTTCATGGGACTTGTGATCAGGTAAGTTCCTTGCCGTTTGACTCTATGCGCGATACTCACCTGTCTAACTCGATTAGTCGCTGCTTGGTTGGGATGCTCAACGGAAACACCGGAGTGATGAAGAGCATGATGGCTGGTATGAATAGGAGATTCTATAGCGATTCTCGCACAAAGCTAACTTTCTGCCATAGAGCTCACCGACTCAACTAACATCGCTCAAGCATTTGCTCTGATTCCTATTGTCTGGTCAGCAGGTGCAACTGTGGGGTAAGCTTCGCCACGCACGTGATCTCTCAATCCGTCTGCTTACGTTCCTTCGCTACTCAGCCCATTCATGGGAGGAACGTTGGCTAACCCGCACGAGCAATGGCCTGAGATCTTCTCTCATCCATTCTGGCGAGAGTACCCGTACTTTCTTCCGTGTGCGGCTTCCGCTGTGTTCTCTTTGGTGGTCTTTGTTCTCGTCGCAGTTCTCTTGAAGGAGGTAAGCAAATCACAACATTCCAGACCATCATATGCTGAGAGTTGCGCAGACTGTTCCGACAAAAAAGAAATTGGCTTCGGAGCCAGAGTCCCTTGCGGATCTGCTTGACACGTGCGACGAAAAGCCATCATCTTTGCGAGATGTCATGATCTGGCCTGTTATCATCTCAGTCGCCAATTACGGTCTCCTCGCACTGTTCGACATAGCTTGGGCTGCCATCCAGCCTCTCTTCTACTCTACTCCCATCGAATTCGGCGGATTGGGTATGTCTCCCGCCACGATCGGTCTCGTGCTCGGTGGGCTCGGTTTCTCGAATGGGATATTCCAAGGTTTATGCTTTGCGAGACTCGTAAAAAGCTGGGGCATCAAACGTTTGTTCACGATTGCCATGGCTATGTTCCCGATCATTTTCGCTCTGTTCCCCGTCATCAACTCCGTAGCCAGGAGTGAAGGCGGGGTTACTCCCCTGGTTTGGGCTCTCGTTGCTCTGCAGATGTTCATCGTGCTCGTCATGGACACCGCGTACGGTAAGTATTACGCTTCTCTGCGACGATCATGAAACTGAATTGTGAACCTCAGGCTGCATCTTCCTGTACATTGCTTCATCTGCGCCGGGCAGAAGCTGCCTCGGCGCGACTAATGGCCTTGGTCAGGTCGTCGCGTCCGTTCTTCGTGCCATTGGACCTGCCACGTCAACATCTCTCTTCGCGCTCTCACATGAGTACAACTGGATGGGCGGAAACGCCGTTTTCGTCATTCTCGCCGTCGCTTCGGCTCTTTCTCTTTTCGCTTGCAATATGCTCCCGCAGGGGCAATGGCAGAGGGAGGACGACAATTGAGTTATGCCAGTTGCGGACTGTGCTGATCTCTCGGGGACGGGAGCCTCGTGAGATGGCAGCGCGTCACCTTCTCTATTGATTCCTTCCCTCCTGCTACCCAAAAGTTTCCTTTGCCGCTTTGTCGGCCGGTCGGACCCTTCATCTGTACTGCCCGACGGAGACACTCTCACATCGACGGACATCGTTCACGTATACCATTCTACGACCTACTCATCATTCCACGACTCACTCATGATTCACCATTGTACATGTTATTCAGGGATTGTTGTACATTAGTAGACCGGGAACATTTCAATATACTTAACATTTATGTATCCTTCTTACCCTCCTCCTGTTGGGACGTGACGCTGCTGTCTGAATTGTATGGGATGCTATGTTTTTGCAGAAGAGGCAGCGTTAGGGGGCTGACACTCGATCAAGCCCACAACTGGATGAGAGCACATGATTTGTTGGAGTTGCTTGCGAGCCGACATGTGGAAAGTTTGAGAAGTACTTCTACTTTCACTGTGGAAAAGTGAGCCACACAAGGTTTTGACAAGATACGCCGAAGCACGCACCATATCGTAAGCTGCCTGACAGTGATGTTCTCGCGGGTGATGGTGCAGGTGCAGGGCCGGAAGCACGTAAAGATGGTACGGACGGAGTGCCCTTGGAGTGCCCTCTCTTTGAGAGATGGTATGTCAGAAGTGCACCGGAAGCAGCTGCTGGACTAATTACCTGGTAAAGTGACTCGCGATTGCTGGCATGCGAGGTCCCTTCACTTAGACAGAACGGCGGTGATGTGACATGGATATACAGTACGTCGAGGGCCGCTCACTTGCCGCCTCCCTCTGTACCTTACTACCTAAGACAAACATTACGCATACGTGGGTCCAGCGAGTCCGTGAAAGGATCTGAGCGAGTACCATGGTGTCGGGATCATCGTAGTCAATTACGATCTGCAGCGATCGACATGCAATGCACTGTCAAGGAGAAGTCCCCGCTGCGGGGTTGCGGGGTTGCCAGCGACGCCTCTTCGCGGCGGCGTTAGAGTGGGGATAGACACCTGGGCACTATTATGGCAGGTGTCCAAGTTAAAAACTCATCTCTACGTGCTCATACGACGGAAACGTACCCAACAGCCCATTGCATGCTCCGTAGCGATCGACGACGCATCGATCCTATGCAGAATGATAGGTGAGTTGAGCAAGAATTTGAGTAGTCAATCCACCCGCTGTAGGCTGCGCACTGATCTTCGCGCCTCTCTCCACGAAGCGTCCGCGAAGCAAAAATGGGGAACATCTCAACATATGGAGAGGAGTCAGTGTTGTTATACACACATGTTCAGCACCGCGAGTACACTAGAGAGGAGGCGGAGGAGATTGAACACGATAGACGCTCGAGCCACGGTCGCGTCGGGACTGGCGATTCACCTCTACCCGGACCACCACCAACTGAGCCCCGCCACCACCTCGAGGTTAGCAATTTCGCCGCAACCTGCAGCATATGTAAAACTTTGACGATTTGTTCCGATAGTTGACAGACATAGATGGCCAGCAAGTGAACCAGCTGACGATTGAACCTGGATTCCCCGCCCGAATTCGTCCTGGCACGAACACATTCAAAGCTGCAGACAGTAGGGTTTGGCCAGGAAGCACGCGGTCAATGGCACCTTGAGCTATTCTCCTAAGATACTGCTGTCAAACATCCGAGAAAAACGGCAGATATCGGAAACTCTTTCCACCATTCTCTGCACCCGATCCAATGTTTTGTACGTGCCATATTCTCCCTCGTCGCCAGGAAAACTTGAGAATGATGGATCGTTTTCTTCACATACGCAGTTAATCATCACAGCTGCGTATAGCCAGAGCAATGAGCTTTCGCGATTGTCTCGTCCAGGCACGGGCTATCACAGCTCGATGTGGCTATGAGATATCCTTATTTAATTCCCATCCGTGCGTCGGGAAGAACTCGATCCCATGATCATCCATGGACGTCAGTTCACTCGTCACACAAACGAGGCACCACTTCCGCACAACAGCTTTGGTCATGATCAGGGTCTTCTGCCGGTGCAAGTCCTCATCACCTCCGTCGTTTCCAGCATCGGGGTTTTCAAGACCGAAGCAGCGTTGCCACATCCCGCACACAGAGTATGAGCCAGTTCGTGAACGAGACAAGGAATCAAGGTTCTAGTCAGTATACGAAAGGAATGAACCTGGCACGAGGATTCATTTCGGTCTCTATAGAAGGTTGATACCACATGAGATGTGTTATCGCTGTGCAGAGCGCGCTGCCGACGCAAGCCTTGACAAAGAGGATTGGGTAGTAGGTGAGCGTCTTACAAGATTGGACTTCATTGACCCTACAATTGACCGCGGGTGTTGTCAGTCTTCTGAAGGAACGACTGATCTCAGCGAGGGCCAATTTTAGCTTCTGTGACGTACCTCTGCTTCCTTGTTCGCCCAACGCTTTCCTCGGCGAATCTAGCAACAATGTGAGCAGCTCGCACCACATCAATCGTCAACGGCATCATGGGTGCGTCCGGGAGGTTGCTCATAGTCCCAAACAGTTGTTGCCTTACTGACTGCCTCTGCTTCTGCAGGATAGGGTCGGAATGCTCTGTAAACGTAGCGGCCAGAGCGGTTCGGCATGCTTGTCCTGGTTAACCGTCGTAGGCCAGCCGTTTACTCATCGTATCGGTGCCAAGTGCAGGTCAGTCTATAAATAAGCTCTCTATATATACCCTGAGGACTCATGGCAAAAGAAAACGCTCTAAAGCGCATATATAGGACTCTGCCTACTTGTTATCATCTCTTTCGCTCAATACACCCTCGGAACGTTCGCTCTACCTCACGGGAGATCTCGTTCACAAAGAAACGTCCCTTTCGCTTGTTGAATGAGGTTCGTAGGAGCCCGGGTTGTCAGGCTGCAGCTTCATCGTGGCTGTTCATGTCCCGCTCACCGTTTAGGAAAGCATTGATTCGCTTCGCGGGCACTCGTAAGTTCTCCACATGCTGCCGCATCATTCTGACATGTCAGGCGCACTTCTTTCAGCAGGGTACTGTCGGGTTCAAGCAGGCCCTTGACTTCCTTCACATACCTTCGCATATGACCTGGCAACCGAGTTTGCACCGTCAGTCTTCCTCTGCATGGATCTTGTCGTGGCGCTCTTCGTTTCGCTGGCGATGATTTCCGTTTCTTCCCGCTCAGGTGTTCGCTTGTGGAGCCACCAGCGAAGTCCATTCCGCCTCCTTGGGCCCGTACATGTCACTGAGCCCACGAATTCGGTAAACTTGCGTGCATGAGAGGTATAAAAAGGTCTCCATCCTTGAGTCGAGATCGGCAGCCGACAACCCAGCTTCTTCGATCTGCATTGCAATGGCCTCTCTCAAGTTCTCCAAAGCAGTCATTTGCGCCGTTCTCCTCGCCACCTTTGGAGCTGCAGCCCCCGCTGTGAGCTCTGCTCCTGGCGCAACGTCGAGCTTGGCCCCAGCTGCCAGCTCCGCTCCCGGTTCTCTCAGCGCCGTACCCACAAGCAGTGCATCTGCTACCCCAAGTAGCGACGCCAGATCTCGTTCGTCTTCCAACGCGCCATCGTCCACTGCCTCCGCTCCTGAGGCCAGTGAGACTGTGCCGTATGCAAGCGACGATCCGAACTACATTCTCTGGGGGTCCGACTACAATGGTGTCCCCCAAGCTGTTCGCGGCTCTTACGGAGCGAGCGTCCTTGGCCCTCAGGATGTGGCCCTTGTCAAGCAGAATGCCGACCTTCTCGCTCCACCCACTACGGACTCCGGAAGCGTGTAAGTAGCTCATTTCATCAGCGTTAGCCTCAAGAATCTTGCTCACCGTTGACTACAGAGGTAACGCTAAGTGGCCATTCAGCTTGAGCCACAACCGCCTCCAAACCGGAGGATGGGCTCGGCAGGAAAACAGTACGTTTCTTTGCTACTTCTCCCGAAAGATTGCGTGATTGACCAGCTGCTCGTAGTCGGTGTGATGCCGCTCGCAACATGTACGTTGGCCGTGCCTCCTACTTTAGGCATCCTCTCACCTCTATTACTCCGCTCGCAGCTATGGCCGGTGTCAACATGCGTTTGGAGGCGGGTGCAGTTCGGTAAGAGCGTTTGTCGCCGTGATATTCAGGAAACTTGACCCACTTTATCCAGCGAACTTCATTGGCACAAGACCGCCGAGGTACGCAACCTCTTCCAACGGTCTATGCTCACAGGTTGATAACGTCTATTTTTAGTGGGCCTACATTCTGAAGGTTTGATGACAGCTGACAGCTGAGGGTTATTTACATTCTTCTCACGACGATTTCAGGGATCCGTTCAAGTCACTGCCCTCAACTCCGATGGTCAGAACTACCTTGCGACCGTGGTTTGTCCATGTCTTCTTTGTGCTTCTGGCTCGGCTCCGCCTCACACGTGTTCTGACAGTCGGAGGGCGACTTGTGGTACTTCCCTCCCGGAATACCCCACTCACTTCAGGCAACTGCTGACCTGGCCGACGGCGCAGAGTTCCTCCTGGTGAGCGCCATCGTCAGCCATGTGCTCACAGTGTATTTCTGACTGTCGGCTCCAAGGTCTTCGACGACGGCAATTTCAGCGAAGATTCGACGTTCCTGGTGAGCTGCCTTCTGACCAGCTCGTGATGTCATCAAACGGAAATTCATGCCTTCCATTAGCTGACCGATTGGCTTGCTCACGTTCCCAAAGAGGTCCTCGCGAAGAACTTCCAAGCGGACATTTCTGCTTTTGATCACATCCCCGCCGACGAGCTGTACATCTTTCCCAGCTGTCAGTACCCTCTCCGTGCGCTCAGAACTGTGGCTGACGCGCTCTTTGTAGCGCCCCCACCGGATGATGCAAAGGCCGTCTCTGACCCTCAGGGAACCGTCCCCGACCCTTTCACGTTCAAGCTGTCTCAAGTAAAGGCCACTCAGCTTTCAGGCGGCACTGTCAAAGTCGTTGATTCTACTACTTTCCCCGTATCCACGACCATCGCCGCTGCGGAGGTCACCGTTGAGCCTGGTGCAATGAGGGAGTTGCACGTAAGTCTGAGACTTCTTTCCATTGCCTGCCCTTCTAACGCGTCTTTCAGTGGCACCCTACGCAAGACGAATGGAGCTTCTTCATGTGAGTCAATACTGAAAATGTTAGACGCATCTCTCTGACCATTCTCGCAGTGAGGGTGAAGGTCGTGTCACCTTGTTTGCTTCCAGCGGCAACGCCAGGACGTTCAATTACCAGGGTGGTGATATCGGTTCGTATTATCGCCACTCTGTCCTCCGTCGTTACATGTAAACTAATACTTCCCAGGCTTCGTCCCCGCCACCTTCGGTCACTATGTGGAGAACACTGGCAACACGACTCTCCGATTCCTGGAAATCTTCAAGAGCGACCGCTTCCAGGACATCAGTTTGAATCAGGTAGGCTCCTGAACCCACATTGACCACCGCACCAGCTTACGTGATTGTCTTAGTGGCTCGCCCTCACTCCTCCCGACCTGGTCAAGGCTCACTTGCAACTCGACGACGCTACCATCGCCAAGCTCAGCAAGACTAAGCCTACCGTTATCGGCCCCTCCGGTGGCAGCAACAACTCAACTTCCAACTCGACTTCCAGCCACTGAGGACTCACATGCTCGTCAAGAGATTTTCATCTATATGATACTTGGAATACGGAGAACGGTTCTCGGAAAACGGAGTTTGTATTTGTAGCTTTGCTGTGCGGATTTGGATTCCTTACCATCACTATCGCTTTTGGATTTGTCTATACCTTTCTAACTGCTCGAGACACACGAATAGAACCTGTTCAAATTTTCGTCAGCCTCACTATCCACTGTCAATGATGTCCGATGATTCTGTTGTGAAGCGGATCACCTGAGTTCTAGTATAGCATACAAGCTGCTTTGTCTCGACGGAGCCTCTCGGCAATGTCGACTAGTACACACAGGACAACAATGATGAGATGAGACGAATCCGGTGATGACATAAACGAAAACAGTTGGTATACTACTACACAGCGAATCATCCAACCAAGCAGTCCAAGATATACACCTGGAGTCTACATTCAGAGCCAAAACTGTCGAGATCATATATTACTGTTTGTGATTACCGCAATCCGCCACCATGAGTGTCTTCATCGTTCGTCATGTACGCCGACAGGTAGTCATACCCATCTTCCGATACCTGCGACTGTCGCTGATGATCGTAGTATCCGCCACCTAAATGGTCCTGCGACTGCGGTTGAGCATACGTCGCCGACGCCGAACGGTACTGCTGAGCGTCTGCATATGGATCAGGGAGATTTCTACCACCCATCGGAGCAGATGGTATCCTCTGCTGCTGTTGCGAATCTCCGGGCAGCGGCGAGCCTGGCACACGCTTCCTCACGTGCAACGGCGACGTGGCGTCTGGGGTTCCACCTCCACCAGCAGTGCTGTCCATAGACAAATTCGCGGGGTTGGAAGCTTGACGCACTTGGCGTTTGAACGCAGCGGCGCTGATGGTGCGTGGGTTCGCACCAGGTATGAAAGACGTTGATGATCCTGTCGCAGGCTGACCGAGGCCATAGAACGATCCAGGCGATGCAGCCGCTGGGTACTCTGGAGGTGTGCGGAAGGACGCAGTGCTACCAACCGCGGACGTGCTGATAGCGGGAGGAGGGACCAGAGGGCTTTGGCCGCCTGCTTGAGTTTCAGCAACTGGCGACCCCGGAGTGGGTTGACGAGATGGGTATCCTGAGGATCGGTCCTTCTCCCGAACATATTGGGGTTCTCTGGTGCTGGATGTCGGTGATGTAGGGGGTGATTGTGCACGATGCATGGCGTAGGAAGGTTGATACGAGGACTGATGTGACGGCTGTGGAGCGGACTGTGGAGGCGAGCTCGAACGAATGTCTTGCGCAGGCTGAGCAGGAGGAATTTGAGGTGACTGAGAATTGAACATCAACGAATCGAGTTCACGAGATACTTCGCGCGCAGCAGCAGCATTCAGGGAAGCTTCGTGGGTATGGCCCTCCTCCGAAGGTGTCGGCGCGCGATGGGGCGTCACAACCGGCGGAGACGACACGGTATTCTGAGGCACGTCGCCAGATACTGGGGGTACTACGACGAATCAGCGGGACTATCAGCATGGTTAAGGTCTTCCACTTACTCTCGTGTGATACAGGTCTTTCTGCAGCTTCTGAGGGTGGCGGCTGCTCAGCTTGTTGCTGATGCTCAGATGCATGCGAGCGGCGCTTCGCCATCTCTTGATCAACATCCCTCACACTTCCGAATCGGACCACCTTGTCGCCATGCGATCCTTCAGATCCTACAGCATCACCGTGCTCTGGATCAGAGATGTACGCCAAGGCTGTCGAATCACTACCCTGCTCGTTTCCATGCGCGGACTGACGATCGGAGGAGACTGCCGAAACAGCATCGTCATACGCAGGAGGTCCAGTCGGGATTGCCGCAGGAGCATTTTGTCCGGGCTCATGCCCTGCTGTAGCGACTTCAGATTGTTCTGCGATGTGGTGAGGTTGTTGCTGAGGAGGCTGTTGTGGTTGTGTCTGAGGAGTAGATGTTTGTGGATACGGAGATGGCTGAGACGGGTCCTGGTAGTACGACTGGTGAGCATCTTGATAGTATGCCTGGCGAGGATCCTGTAGCTGAGATTGGCGAGGATCATGGTGAGGCTGCTGCACCTGAGAGTCTTGATATGCTTGCTGGTACTGCTGGCCTGGCGGTACTTGAGGAGGTTGACCTTGATTCTGTCCGGGTACACTCGAATTGCGATCCAAGTGCCATTGGTCGCCCAGCGCTGCAGCGATGCTCGAGGAAAAGGAGACAGAGTCCTGGCGTCCATAGTCAAGGGAGGGCGACCTCTCTTCCGCTGTAGGACCGAGAGCGCTACCAGTAGATGGCGCTGGTGACGCCGTGTCCGGGCGAGGACGAGGACCAGCGGTCTTGACGGGGAAAGTGGCAAAGCGACCGCTTGAGGAGGTATCAACAGGTGAAGCGACTCCATCTGCTCCTTGACGAGCATGTCGCATCGAGGTGGATCTAGCAGGGTACACACCAGACGGAGTAGCGTATGTGCCAAACTCGTTCACTTCGCCCTGAGGTTGAGCGCTGGGAGATTGCTGAGGGTATGTGAGACTCGAGTAGTTTCCTTGCGGCATGGGCTGCTGCGGGTGATTCGGCGACTGAGGAGGGTAGGTCTGCGGCTCCGGATATTGTGGCTGCTGAGCAGGATTCTGGCCAGATTGATACGGAGATTGGGATTGCGCATAAGATGAAGGAGGCTGCGGTGGGAACGGTGATTGTTGCTGCTGATGTTCCGGAACAGAAGGTAAGGGAGTATCTTGCTGGGTAGGACTGAGGTATGCCGCCATTCCAAGATCGGCACCGGCTTGTTGCTGAGAGACCTGTGGGAGACCCGCGAATGAGGAGCGTTTTGAATAGCTCGAAAACTGTTGAGCTGGTGAGCCATAGCCCTGAGCTGGTGGGGGACCTTGAGGCGGTGCATAGGAATGAGGAGATGTTGGTAATGATCCAGCTTGTGAATGAAGCATAGAGCTTTGACTCATAGACCCGGCTCTCATAAGAGTCTCTCCTGGTTTGTCGCCCTGTGTCATAATTTGGCCGGGAAAAGTACTGTTGGGAGGAGCGGGAAAATGGCCAGAAAGAGACTGATCTTGCACTATGCCACCGTACGGTCCGGTAGATTGATCTTGAACGCCGTAGCCTCCAGGAGCAGACTGGAAAGACTGTGTCCCTGGTCCGCCTGCACGACGCCCAGTACCGGGTTCAGCAGAGAAAGTGACTTCCTGCACGGCGACTTGGGCTTCAGAAACAATGGCCTCTGTGTGAGCATGCCCCATGTAATACCCTCGCGGTAGGCCGGGTTGTGTTTGCTCCATAGGAATAACCTACCAAACCAGTTCAATGAGAAACAAGAGCGGGGGCTACGATCACTCACGTTCATCAGCTGCTTGCCAAGGTCGGACACGATCTAGAATATGATTAAGGCATAGCACGAAACGACTGGAGAGTGCACACTCACCAGACCTTTCTCGCAGAAATCTTGAATGCCACCGAATTTGTGACCCAACCAGCTCCTCATTGACTGCCGCTTGAAATCACTGAGACCCGCTTCCTCATTCATGATGTCGGCATCGAGTAGTCGGATGTCATCCCTGAGTTGAGTCAAGGTAGCAGTTTGCGACTGTAAGTTCTTGTTCTCCGGGCTCATCTTGCTGAGCTTCCTCTCCGCATCATCAGCTCGAGACGACAGTGTTCTTCTCCGACGCCTCATCTCATCCAGCGCTTCCTCTCGCGTCCGAACGGCCTTCATTTGCTCGCGAATCGTGCTCTCAATGTTAGAGAAATGGTTGATTGCACCGGCAAGGTGCAGCATAAGGGTGGTAGCCGCCGTCGATATGTCCTGCGATCGAGGCAATGTGAATGCAGATCTCATAAATTAGAATACCCATGACGTACGCCAAGATCATCTCCTTCCCCTCCTCCCCAGTGTTTCAAGGCCTCAGCTGATTTTGCGAGGTCAAGCGCAAACTTTTGCGATCTACACAGCGCAATGATGCACTGTCAGTTATCACCCGAAAGGACGTGCAAAGTCAGACCAAAACGTACGATGACAGCACTGTCTTCTCCGCAGTGATCATATCCTGCAACCCTCTCAAATCCTTATTCCCACCCAGCGAAGGCACCGTAGTGTTGTGCGCAAGCTTTGTTGCCACGCTCTTGAACATCTTGCGCTATCCCGGAGAGCGTGTGGGGGTCGTTTATGGGCGATGCGAGGAAGCGCGTCGGTTACAGCGACTGCGACTCCGAGATGATGGGGGTGATTCACAAAGCCAGACGGGTGCGTATAAGCGATGTTCTTTCCAGAGTGTTTGGAAAGACGAGCTGCGAGCGCAGTCTTCGAATCTACAGCAACCGCGCGTCCAGTTAATTCCTCAGGTCGTTTGCGAAAGACTAGCTGAACTCACCTGCTACTCCAGCGATCCTGCGACGACAAATTCGACCCGGATATTCTTTTTCAAATGAGCCTTTGCAAGCCTTTTGAGCAAGAACGGCGTCGAGGCTGTCCTGAATGGCGATGAGCAGGTACGGATGTCCAGGAAAGCAGTGAGCACTGCTCTTCGGAGTCGCCGGAAGCTCGGCTTCTGGCGGCGCTTCCATACTCAGCAAGATGACCTCAGTTTACGTAACCTTGACCCTAACCCCACATCTGTCCTTTGAACCGAGCAGCTACAATGACTAGTAGTGGACCAGTAGTGAACCGGAAATTAGATACGGTATACTGTACTTTTACTACATAGATTGTACATCCAATGGGTACTAGGCCTCGGATTGTATCGACTTCAGAATAAATCCTTCCAATCCACCACACAACCACAGCTCCTGCACGCTCGTACCCACCGGGCGAACTTCGTAGCTCTTTTTCTCGCCACCTGGAAACACGACATCCACGCGTCCTTCCACAACTTTCACTTCCACCTCATGTCCCTTGTCGACGGTGAGCTCGCCATCAACGCCTCCCGCCCCACGCTTGCCGTCCTTTGCGTACTGAGCAGTAAGGTCACTGACAAGTTCCGGAGACTCGATGCAGATGAGTCCGTTGTTGATGGCATTACGCTTGAAGATGTCACCGAAGGAGCCGGCGATGACAACAGGAACGCCAGCGGACTTCAGTGCGGTGGCTGCTTGCTCTCTGGATGACCCCGTGCCGAAGTTGTAGCCAGAAACTAGGATCACGCCAGATCTGGCGTCGCTGCTTGCAGATGCGGAAGGTTGCTCGTTGCGCATGGATGCGACAAGGGAGGCGAATGAAGGGTCGTAGTTCTCCATTACAACTTCCGCCTGGCGTTCGAGTGTGATGTCGTCTTGATAGGTGTACTTCCCAGGGTAGATTCCGTCCGTATTCAAGTTATCCTGAGGCGCAAAGACGAGGGGTCCGGCGAATGTGGTCGGGAATCCTGCAAGAGCGACTTCGGACTGGGCAGCGGCAACGCTGGATGCAGTAGATGGCGTGACAATGGAAAACGTGGGTGCGCCCGCGGGTGGAAGCAATGCGGGATCGAGGGACGAAGGTCCTGAGATGTGGCCGTTAACAGCTGATGCAGCGACCACTGCAGGGCTTGCAAGGTAAGCTTGCGCTTTAGGATGTCCCATTCGGCCCTTGTAGTTGCGATTGGTAGCGCTGATACCCACTTCACCTTCCTCCAGAAGACCGGTCCCCAAGCCAATGCAGGGACCGCATCCTGCAGGAAGAGGCTTCGCTCCAGCAAGGACCAAGGTTTCCCAGTCACCGAGACGCTCGGATTCCTGCTGAACCTCTGAACTGGCTGCCGCGACGTAGAACTCGACTCCTGGAGCGACCTTACGGCCTTTCATGACAGCAGCGGCAGCTGCGATGTCCGAAACGCGCGCGTTGGTGCAACTGAGGAGGTACGCCTTCTTTATGGGGATGCGAGACGACTCGAGTGAGGGAAGTGGGTTGGAAACTTTGACACTGTTTGGACCGGAGACGTGCGGTACGAGGGTAGACAGATCCAGAATTAGGTGCGAGGAGTATTCTGCATCCGGATCAGAAGTGAGAGATGTTGCTCGCAGGGCGTCCAGGCGTTTACGGTTGATACGAGGGTGTTCCGGGGGCGGAGGAATTGAGGCGGCTAGAGAAGGGGAAGACGCAAACGTCCGCAGCTCGAAACTCCTCGCTCGCGCATCGTACCAATCCAATGTAACCTGATCCACAGGAAACACTCCAACGAGTGCGCCCCATTCCGTGGTCATGTTCGCGATAGTGAGCCTATCGTCGACCGTCAATGCGGGAATGCCGTCGCCGGTGAATTCAATGGCCGCGTTCAAGACTTCGTCGTTATTGAACGACCCGCACAGAGCGACGATGACATCCTTCCCAGTGACGCCCGGTGCCAACCTCCCTCGCAGCTCCACCTTCACCATCCTTGGAACCTGCCACCACGTCTGTCCAGTTGCCCACAGCGCTGCCGCATCCGTCCGGACAATAGGCGTGCCAACGCATCCTACACCACCATACATGTTGCTATGACTGTCGCTGGCCACAGTGAGGGTAGTGGGAAATGCGTATCCTTCCTCTACGAGGACTTGGTGTCCTATTCCTCGGCCAGCAGGGTAGAAGTCGATGCCATGCTTCCTCGCGAAGGCCTCAATCGACGCGTACTTGGACAGATTCTTGGAAGTCTTGTTCTGAACATCGTGATCCAAGGTAAAGACTGGCTGTGCGGAGTTGTGCACCTTCTTGGCACCTATCGAATTGAACCTGAAGTTGACTCAGCGTCTTGAACACACGAGTTAAGACGAGCATCAGAGAACACGATGATGTACTCACTTAGATATGACAGGTCCAGTATTGTCGTGTGTCATGACGTGCTGCGGCCTGATCATAACATAGTCTCCTGCCTTGACTACCTTCCCCTCCGGAAGCCCAACTGCATACTTCTGCACGACCTTCTCGATGACGGTTTGAGGTACTCGTGGTCGGTCTGCGACGGTCGCCAGACATCGTCGGTGTCCCCAGGACCGCGTGAAGAGCGGGAGTCGCATTGCCTCGACGACGACGCCTCTCGGTCAGCCGTTGAGTGAGTGCCACGAGAAAGCGCGAGCTTTTCCAAGCTGCAGATGGAGGGAATAATAGTGTCGAGCCAATGGAGGTGTGTTCTTTACTGACTCGAAGCCATCGGCCGAAGGGCTATATTTGGGAACTCAGTCGCACGGAGCGGCACATCGGCCCGGCTCTGGTCAACAAGTTGAATTTGGCCGTGTGGCGTTCTGGAGCGGTCAGCCTCTTGTCTCTGCACTTCATGTCTGTCCATCCTTCTTGAAGTTCGCCGCCGTTTCCTCGGTCGAGACATCCCCTTCTCACCCACATTACTATCTCATTACGCCCACACGGCACCCACGATCCTTACGATCCATCAAACGCGCGCAAGTTTCGACCATGACCGTCAAGAACATCCCATTCCTTTATCTCACCTTCATCATTCTTTCCGCCACCTCCCCTGGCCAATCTTTCCCTGTCCCCGACGATGCAATTACCAAGCCGACTTTTGAACCTCCTCGCGAAGTACTGCTCCTGGCTGCAAACGATAGTGTCGCACCTGCGGCCCCCGAAGCACCTCCCACACCTCCCGCGACGGCTGCCGCTTCAAATCCAGCACCAACTCCTGCCCAAGCGATAGCGGAAAAATTGGCTCATACCAGTGTCACGCCCCCTCCAGCAGACTCAAACAGTTCTCCTGCGTCTACTCCTGAGCCAGCTCAAGAAGCTCCCGCAAATCTGGAGGCGGTTTCGCCGCAGGTCCAACCTGCTGCTGCTACGTCTCAGGATGGTACACTTACTACGAGCGACCCAGAGAAGGACGATATTGTCATCAAAGCAGGCGACACACCTGTTTCTGTCCCCGGTCCACTGCCTCAGTTCGAACCTACCACTTTGTCTCCTCCCGCAGCGGACCCTACGGAGGGACCAGTTGCTCCAACCGACATACCGGACACAGCTGCAGAGGATCTTCCGACGACTGTCTTGACCGTGCCTCCGACTTCCAAGCCGGCTGCTACCGCTCCTGCACAGTTCTTCTCGATCTCAACCAACCCGTACGCTACGTTCACCAGCCATGCTACGCCTTCGTCTACGAAACCTTCCGTGCCTCTTCCGTCACAAGGTCCTCTTGGAGAATCAGAAGTCAAGGAGCGGTCGCATCGAACGGCAGTAGTGGGTAGTCTGGTCGCTGTGGGTATCATCATGTCTCTGGTCGCCTTCGTGTTCTGTTTCCGCTGCCAATGCTTCCGACGCAACAAGAGACGAAGTTCTGGACCTCTGGACTTACTGGCGGAGGATCACGAGCGAGAATCTCTCTCTGTCGGCGACAAGGAGAAGTCGTCACTTATGTCTCCCACCATGGGCATGACTGTACCGATTCTACGATCTTACTCGCCTCATGCCGTGACCTACTCAAACTCTCCAGAGCAGCAAGAATGGCGACTTATCCCAAGCCCACACGAACTGCAGACGGAGGAGGTATCCCACATCGTTCCTGGAGATTTCATGGAAGTCGACTTGACCTCTCAGCCTGATCTGTACGTCGCGGGAATCGTCACCGAGGACAACTCCCAGCCTCCAAACAACCCCTCTAGGACGAGTGCTGGTGCCGTAAGCACTGGCGGGCAGTCGTACTCTACCCGGGCTTCCACTTACTCCACCCCAAGCATCGATCAGTCTGGCCAACCTGGACGTATCTCTGCGTCGTTCGAGAAGCTGAACCAACTGGCGTCTCTTGCCACCTCTCCTGCGCCCTCGACCACCAAGCATCGCAAACGCTCCAAGACCGAGACATCTGCCTCTCTACCGCAGAAGAGTGCCCTCAAGCCGTCAAGGAGCTTGCCGTCGGTTGCCGCATACGAGAACCGCTTCAGCAATGGTAGCGGGCGTACCAGGAACACGACTTGTTCAGGGGACTCGGAGTGGGACGTTGCTCAGGCGTATGGTGCTTCTAGGTTCAGCAAAGAGAGCGCGGCTGGTGGATCCATTCTGAGTACGATATCGGAGGCGACCATGGAGAGCGTAGAGGCAGTTGAAGTTGGCGGGAAGCAGTGCGTTCTCATGAAGGGTAAATTCTAAGTTTGGTGTGTTATCATGCCTCTGTATTTCGGTGTTCATGTTTCTCTTTACTACCAACGTACGACGTTTCAATGCAGACCTAGTCTCATATCAAGACCGTCTCACCCACCTGGAATGAATGCTCAATTTCCTTTCCAAACAAGTGTACGCTCGAGTCTCGGCCCTCGACAAGGACCGGGGACCGGTGTGCTTCGAAGTTCGCAGCGCCTCTATTGACGTCTGATTATCATCGGAAAGCGGCAAGCGATATCGCGCGATGAGACTTGACTCGAACCTCCACAGGCAGCCGCCCACACGAGATGTATAAAGGCAACCAGAGACCCCGCTCGCATTGTTTATAGGTCATCCAACGGTCTGCTTTGAGGCCTTGACGGAAGACGGTAAACAGGACCTCACGCTTGAGGTGAGCACAAGAACTCCAAGTTTCGCCGCTGTGCATCACGACTCCGAGCACTCTAGACACTCATCTACTCTACTCACTGGGTTGCAGATATTGTAGCGTGTGCTGCTGATCTCTGTGGCATGTCTTCCGAGCAAACTCCTCTGCTGGAAGCCGCGACAGCTGTTGACGAGCAGAATGTCCTCGAGGAGACGCGGCAAGAGCGAGATCCGATCTACGACAGGTTCACTTCCGCCCAAAAGCGAGCCATAGTGCTGCATGTAACGTTCTCAGGAGTTATACCATGTGAGTACATTATTCTTGGCGCATTTGAGTGTAATCTCACAGGACTTGTAGTGTTCGTATCAGGATCTTTCATTCCCTCTTTACCTCAAATTGCAAAAGAATTCAACAGCACTGGGCCAATTATCAAGTGGGTGTGATCACCATTAGGATTGATCACGAACTAATGGTGCGGCGATAGTCTCGCAGTGAGCGCATCTGTCTTCGCAGCCTGCTTCGGTAGTCTGTTTTGGGCCGTTTATTCTGGATATTGTGAGTATCCGCGAATGTGAACGGTCGACCATTCCAAATTCTCGTTGATCAACCTTTGCCCAGATGGCCGCAAACCAATTTACCTCGTCGCAACTCTCATGTCTTGCATCGGCTCTGTCGGCGTCGCCTTGGCACCTTCCGTGGCCTCGCTCATATTCTTCCGCATCTTTCAAGCTGCGGGCGCATCGAGCGGATTCTCAAACAGCATGGGTGTGATCGGAGATGTGTATGCCCTTGAGGAGCGTGGAACCGCTACTGGTGTATTCTTCGCAGTGCGTAAACTTATCGTTACCGTTTTTGTGCCACTTCTTATAACTTCGTATAGGGCGTACTACTGGGCCCGGCAATTGCGCCTGTCATTGGGGGTTTTGTCGCTGAAGTCTGGTCATGGCGAGTCATGCAAGCCGCAATATTCGTGTCTGGTGTCATTTTCTTCATTGTGACCTTGCTCTTTTTTCCTGAGACCATGCATCCTGGAGCGAGTGGTGCTGAGAAAGCTGGCAGACGAGGGTTTGTCATTCTGAATCCGTTCCAGAGCCTGACTCTTGTGCGCAGCCCGGTGGTACTCTGCGTCGTAAGGCCATGTCTTTCTGAATCCGACGCTATGTCTGCCTCTGACTGTTTGGACAGATCACCGCGGGTATCACCACCCTGCTGGCGGATTTCTGTACGCTTTCTCTCTCTGATCGTGTATCTCGGTGACGAACTGACACCCACTGGCATCCCATTGTAGTCCTGGTCGTGCCAGTTGCGTACACGGTGGTATGTCTGTCCGCATCCTCATAGGAGATTTTGGCATTGACTGAGTCTCACAACCAGGCGAAGAAATACAACATGACTGGAGAAGCGGCCATAGGTGCAATTCTCATTCCGGATGGCCTCGGTAGCATGAGTAGGTGGTCGTCCATGATTCCACCATTCTGCACCGCTGATTCCCCACCCATAGTGGGCGCACCGATCACTGGCTATCTATCTGACAGAACCATCACGGCGAGGCGGAAAGCTCGTGGGGGTGTTTGGGTACCAGAGGACCGTTTGCGTGGCATTCAGCTCAGCGGACTGGTCTTAATCCCCGGCTCGCTGCTCATTGCTGGATACACCACGACGTACGTCGACGGTTGGCCGGGAATTGTTATCAATATGATCTGCTTGTTCATCAATGGCTTTGGTGTAAGCATCAACGCCGCTTAACCTGGCCCTTCCATCTTATCCTCACATGTTCCAGGTCGACTCAGTTCTCGCCACAGTGGGGGCGTACAACGTGGATATTCTCCACGATCGAAGTGCTGAGATTACTGCTGCCGCTATGTGCGTCTCATACCATCTATTGTGCAGAGGTTTCAGACTGACGGACGATGTAGGGCATACCGAGGAACTGTGGTGTCA
>RWJN01000426.1:0-29734 GCA_004332605.1 Steccherinum ochraceum
CGAAACATCGGCTGGAAACGTACCATCGCGACGAGGTCTGCTGCAACAGCGGTGTATTGTTGAAACCCAGCCAATCTGTTCGAGTAGTATCCTTGATGAAACCTATCATCGTGGTCAGAATTATCGAATCCCAAGCTCAGACAGGTGGTGGAGCCAAATCGCGACGTACACTTTATCTCCAACCGCAAATGCAGTGACACCTTCACCCAGCTGCACAATTGTCCCAGCGACATCATGGCCTTGACGAGCGGGGTAAACGCCTCCGAGTGCGAATGAGTATTCCGTGAAACGCGTCTTCCAATCGGATGGGTTCAGACCGGCGGCCTCGACACGTACGAGCACTTCGCCTGCCTGTAGGGTGTGGTTGGGTACGGATCGAATCTCATAAGGTCCAGCGTGTTGGAGAAGGAGGAGAACTTTCTGTTCAGCGGGGACGGACATAATGAGTTCGAATGGATAGTGCGGATGATAGGTTGGTAAACTCACCTGCTGTATGTCTTATATACCCGTTTTCTTCGCTCACACCTCGACCAGCTTTGCGACACGACAAGCTTGCAGCCGAGTCAGCCTTGAACTGGATGGCCGTGGTTTCCGGGCACAATGATGATATCCCGATGCCATGGGTGGTGAAGCAAACTTGTATGTGCAGATAAGTAGCACCGAGTGAAAGGACTTTGCTGGTATATCGTCCATACTGTCAAGACATGGTGTGTACGACAATTGTACCCGTGCAAATCAATAAACAGCTCTATAAACGAGAGTCAGTTCTATTGACCGATAACCGGGAGTGTCCAGAGCGCTGCTGACTCACAGTGTTACCGGCGGATGAGTCTACGTGCCACGTGCACCCTGCACACACAAAGACATAACTAAGTAGACAATGTTTAACGTCAGACGTCAAGTACCGTTGAGTTGAACATCAGATTTCACAGTCGTTCTCTCAAAGTAACGAGAGAGATGTGAGAGAACATTGAGGATGTTTCGTCAGTGAGTGCATTTGTAATCGACTATTCAACAAATCCTATGCGCTGAGGACTTCCATCATTCCAGCTCAAGCCTCAAACCGTCTCTTGCGGATGCACGATCAACTTACGTGCGCCCACGGTTCCAGTTCTCACCCTTTCTTGCGCATCAGGAATGGCTTTCAGGCCTCCAGGAACATACTCCACCTCGGTCGGCTACAGCAAATGTCTCGGTTACCAGCAAGCAACAGAAGAAGCCCAGGTTCGACGTACCTTCAACACTCCAGATTCGAACCAACCTGTGATGCGTTTGTACATATCCACTCCCAGCGCTCTCGCGTCGTCATAGTGAGGCGTCCCGAAGACCACCGTGACTTCCTTTCCCGCTGTCTTCTTCGCTTTGTCTACCCCGTCCAAGAGCACGATCGCGAGCACGCCGCTGGGCGCGAGGATATCGTATCCTGTGTTCTGAGTCTCAACATCCGAAATCGCATCATACACGAAGGTGATGGGAGTAGAGGTGATCTTTTGAACCTCTGCAGGGAGCTGAGAGAGCGGGAGAGTCCTGTCAATGATGTGGGTTGCGCCGAGGGACTTGAGAAGGTCGGTGTATTTGACTGAGCCTGTAGTGATTATGGGAGAGAACCCCCCGAGCTGTGCGAGTTGGATAGCTAGAAGCTTATCAGGAGTTGCAACTTTTGGGATTCATAGAACGACGCGTACCATATTGTCCCACTGAAGAAGAGCCACCAAAGATGAAGATTGGTCGACCTGCGTACTTGCCGCGGTCGTTGTCTTGCCAGAAAGGGATGACACCCGCGCCACTTCCGAGGCTGCGCGTAGGCTGGTAAAAACCAGCTGCTGCGGTCATTAAGGCGAGAGGGATGGATGCGGTCTGATCTGCAGATAGGTTTTTCGGAACCTAAGAGATGCTACATTCATCTCCAGTCTTAATAAAAGATAAAACAATCCAAACCATACCAAAGCGACGAGGTCAGCTGACACAGCAGTATACTGCTGGAACCCTGCCAGTTTGTTCGAATAGGAGCCTTGGTGAAACCTATCATCGTGGACAGAACCATCAGTACCCCAAGCTCTAAGAGACTGTAGAGCCAGATCGCGACGTACACCTTGTCTCCTACTGCAAAGGCAGTGACGCCTTCGCCCAACTGTACAATTGTTCCAACGACATCTTGTCCTTGACGAGCGGGATAGTTGCCTCCCAAAGCCATTGATAATTCCGTGAAACGGGTCTTCCAGTCGGTCGGGTTCAAACCAGCGGCTTCGACTTCGACCCGTACGAGGACTTCACCCGCTTCTAAGGTGTGATTGGGCACGGATCGAATTTCATAAGGTCCAGCGTGTTGGAGGAGGAAGAGGGCTTTCTGTTCAGCAGGGATGGACATCCTCAGTTCGAATGGATAGTACGGATGATATTTTGATAGACTCGCCTGGTACTGCATGTCAGTCATATATACTTGCCTTTCTGGCCTGCACCTCGACCAGCTTTCCAATTCGAGAGAAGCTTGCATCTGCCTTGGACTAGTTGGCCATAGTTTCTCAGCATAACGAAGATACCCCGGTGCTATGGGTGAAGTGAACACAGACGTACAGTTAGAAAGACCGAATGAAGTGGATTTTGCTCGTTGATCGTTTATGCTTTCTGGGCACGACGAGTGCGATAATTGTACTCGTGCAATTCGACTCTATGAAAGAATTGAAAGGAGGTCAGTTTCAAATTACCGATAACCGGGAGTACAATGCTATCGGCGGAAGATGCAGTCGCTTTACATCGCTGCTTTCCGCACAGAAGACTGTCAAAACGTTATAAGCTGTAAGATCGCTGCGCTTTGGCCCCGCCCATGGCCGTATGATGCTGTTTTCGCTGCAGTTATCACATCAGGCCAACGGTTTCTTTCACATATCCGCATTCTAGTGGGAAAACACATCACATCTGCGATCCGGAACAATTTTCACCGCAAGTGTGGGGCCGTACAAGAAGATTCAGGATCGCCGAACATGACAGCGAGGGAAGGCTGAACTGTGTGTGGCTGAACACGTTCCGTCAGCCGCCATTCCTCAGACGAAGAGCCTGTTTCTCATCCAGCTCATCCGAGTCAATCCTGTCAGCCGCTGCAGAGTGCAGAGCAAACATAGATCTTCGTAAACTGATCGAATACGTCAGAATGAATGTGGATGTTACATTCTGAAAAGACCGAACCTGAGCTGTTCTTCGTAGTATTCATGAATTTCATCGTAGTGCTTGCGACGGATACGTTTGTGGACATGGACGAGTGTGACGACGATAGCAAGCATAGCTTCGAAACATACACTTAAGCTCCAGAGAAGGGGTTGCTCAAGGATCAGACTCACCGCAGCATACAGAAGCGATGGTGACTATCCACTGCCACAGTTGCACTTTGGTGGGCATCTCTGGAGGTTCGGCGCATGTACCAGATTCGCAGTTGAGCTAGGAACGCGTCAACGCGTACATCGGGTATGTGGTAAAGAAAACGTACCGATTCGCAGTTCTGATCTGAGCTGCAGTCATCCCCAATATCCTTCGTCTTGACGCATAGCAGGAATGTGGGGTCGCAATAAAAACGTGGGCTAACGCAGTTGTGCCTCGTTACAGTGAAGTTGTATTGTTGTCCGTCTGGTCCGGCGTCGATATAGGTAGTCTGGTCGGCGACGCATTTCTGGCCCAGTGTTACATTCGCGTAACTGTGTCAAAACTGTCAAGTCGCTCGCCGCCTTTGAACACGAAGAAGGCTACTTACAGACACGTCGACTGCAAACACAGTGGCCTGAACACATCCATCTGCATCTCCTTCGCTTTCCTTCCCCTCCCTTCCGCCTCTTCGCCGCTCATCGGCGGCTCCGCACACTGGTCATCTCTGTCCAACTGACACGCCCCACCCTCCTTCACCAGTGGCAAACACCCGTTTCCTTCGTCCGGACAGAACGCGCCTTCTGGGCACAGCGGTGGAACGCAGTCACCTACTCCAGGCGACGCGAACTCGTCCCGCCTGCAAAGTCGGGGAACGCATGTTCCGTTGACGGGCGACGAACAGAATGTGGTATCGTCGCAGTCGGAGATGAACTTGTGGGTGGCGGGGTCGAGGTGGTTATGCGTGCTTGAACAAAACGGTGGATTGACCTGGCCGTGCGATGGAGCTAGGCACAGAAAGAACAAGTAGGCACGAGAAAACGGGACCAAATGGCCAAAACGCATGGTTGAACGCGACTTGACCCAAGAGATTCTTCAGCTTGAGGCCAGTTCACAGTTCCTTTGACCGTCCTTTCGTGCCAGACACGCGAGAATGTGCGACGCTCCCGGGTCAGTTCACAATCGGCGGGTGACCGTCATTTTGAAGCAGACTGGCAGGGCTGGATCGCAACGTCAGCTGCACGGAAGAGAGTGAGTGTTGAAGGACCGAAGTTTGATGAGATTAATGCACACCTACCTCGCATGAGAACGAAAGATCGACTGGTGTCCATGACTTTGACTACTGGGGGTACACTGGACCGTTGAGTAGGAGTGAGGGGACGACGGTGATGAGAGCTTGAAGAGAGAAGGTGTGTCGCTAGCGCTCGGCGCTGAGCGCTGAGCGTCACGGTCGATATCTTCGTGTCACTGGACGACTGACCGTCCAAAGCTCGGCTTCAGCTCGTCTACTGAGCAAGTAATGCGTGTTGATCTGTAGATTCGTAGGAAGAGAATAGAGGAGGAAAAGTAGAGGTATACAAATATCCAATACATAACGAGATGCGCAAAAGTAATGGCGAAAGGAGACCAAAAGAAACTGCTTTCTCCGCCATTGCTCCTGACGAGCAACGACACACAATATGGACAGAATCTGCAACAAAAAGACCGCTAGCGGTGTACCCACACAAGTTGAAACGGAAACCGACACGGAGACAAAACGAGATGGAGGGCGAAGGGAGGGAATGTATACTACAGGGAACGACTGGGATGTGCGGGGAGGTAGAAGTCATATAAAGGGAGATGGAAGCATCGACAGCAGGTAGGACATTGCAGCAAGGGAGAATAGGGCATGGCGAGGGGCATGGCATGATCATGAGAAGGGTCACAGACACAAGGATAGACAGACGCAGTGAGATGAACTATCGGCCTTTGCCAGGCGTAGTCCCTCTCCTCGGGGTTCCAGGCGGCTTTCGTGGTGTCGGTGGTGGTACGCCTGCCAGCCGCCTCTCTGCCATCATCCCGCCATTCGCATCCGTCGCCCGCTGCACCTCTCTCGCCGCACGCCGCGCTGCATCGCCGACCTGCGTCTGAGGTCGTTCGGCGTCCACGCGTGAGAGAGCGCGGAGCAGATCTTGTGGGTCTGTCGTTGACGGTGGTCGAGATATTGAGGGAGGAAGATACGATGAGAGAGAATTGGGCGTCGACGCGAGAGGATATGCCGTGGGTTGGGAGCGAGAAGCAAGGGAAAGATTCAACATGGCGAATCGACGATCGAGATCGGCTTCGATTGTTCGGGTCATCTCCAGGGCAGAATGGGACGATGCGTGCAGATTGTCGACCTGGTAAATATGGCAAATGAGCATGTAGAACGTCGAAATACGAAAATCATTACGTACCGTGAACTCAAGATCCTGCATCCGCTGACTGACTGAGCTCTGTCTACCCTTCTCGCCACTCAAAACAGACCTGGCCAAACTGACTCCATCGCCACTTCGAAAATGCGCAGGAAGATCTTGCTCATCGATCTCCCACTTTGCCACGTCCGCCATCGTCGCCTTCCCTTTCCCTTTCACAGACTGCGTGAGCTCCTTCTGCCGCCTCTCCAAATCGGCCAAGACCTGCGACTTGTGAGCTTTGTAGAAGTTGTCCACCTCCGTCCACGCCTCCTTCTCCATCTTCGACCTATACGAGCACAGAAACTCAATAAGCTGAGACGAGATCGACACAAGCAGGGGAACGTACTTCTGGATCTTCTCGTTGAACTTGGTCTCCCTTTCCCTGTTCATCACATTCTGCTCATTCTCTCGCAGCACCTGAGGCGTCTTTGACGCACCCGCTGGAGAAAAGACGTTGGTGTCGATCTTCTTCTCCGCTAGCATCCGAATGACATCCTCCTGCACCCCTTTCAGAATCTGCATATCATCCGGCGATATCGGTGGAGGGTCTTTCCCGGCACTTCGCCCCCTCCGCCTACTCGACGACTGCTGGTCTTCGCTCAGTTCGGTCAATGCACGGTGTGAGCACCAGATCAGCAGCTGCTGAGCGCGCTGTGGCTCAGGCAAATCCACATCAATGTGCTTGTAGAATGTCGAGTCTGCTACGGATGTGTGTGGTTGCGCTAGAGAGCGTTTGTGAGCGAGCCATCGGGCTTGAACGTGGAGAAAGGAAGGGGTGGAACTGATATTCACACTCACTGATTACACCGGTGTTCTCAAAACTTGAACTCGCCCGGGTACCTCGACTTATGGAGCTCCGTCGTCGATGAGGAATCTCGCCTCGCATCATCTTGTTCTTCTCAATTTGGGGTGTCTCGGAGGTGGGTATAGGAATGGAGGAGTCTTGTATTCGGTCGCGCGTGGGTGTTGGTGCTGGAGGAGGAAATTGGAAGGCAGGATTGATGTTGTCGTTGGATCGAGGCGGTCGGTGGGATTGCGTTGTTGTCGGTTGTGTTGAGCGACCATTCTGAGTGGCCTGACCGTTGTGTAAAGTCTCTGGTAGCTCCCGCCCCTTTCCCTTATCCGGTTTGCGCGCTGGTTGCGATGCGTCGGGGTCAAGTTCGGGCGGTGAGGCTTTGAACTTCTTCGATGGTGGTTTGCTTGCGTTTGCGTTGGGCGGATGTTGTGGTGGTGGTTGAACGGAGGACCCTCGTGAAGGTTGCGGATCGGGAATGGGGTCCTGGGTCGGCGTAGTACGCGTCGGAGGAGCGCGAACAATGACTAGACCACCAGGTTGCTCCTCGCCAATGGCTGAACACAGTACATATGAGCCAAACGACGCGTCGCGACACGGGTTACACGTACCTTTGCGCTTGAATACTTGGCCAGACTTCCCGGATGGCTGGTAGAAAGCTGGTCACGAAGATGATCAACACGTGTAGAGTATAGCCACATACATCTTTCTTTGTCTTCTTTAACGCATTACCCAGCGGATTGACATCGTCCATAGGTTTCCGCTTCGAGGTCGGTGCTTGCGGATGGGAGGGGATCATGGCCTCCAGTCCACCTCCTGCTAGCAGAGTCGTTGACTGGCTCCCTACGAGCATAAATCCCCCGAGCAGGCGCCAAGTGAAGAACGAGGAGGCCCCTCCGACGATGCGGGGAACGGCGAGCAGCAGGGTCCGGACGGCGGGAGGAGGGTGTTCGGCGTCGTGCGCGACGGCGAAGGGACCGCAAATCAAACCTGGCCCGAGCGGAGTGCGAATAACATTCCCACGGGTGCTATTGTCAACAACTAACCCTAGACTAGGGTGCCGGCGCTGAGGTAAGGGCGGACAAAATCGGCCACACGTGATTGGTCCGCGTAGAGCTCGGCGGAAACCGGCAGATCGGGCTAGCATATAACGTTGGACGAAATTTGGTGGGGAGCATCCTCGTCTTCCACCACCTCACTCCATCTCCTCCGCCGCACCGGTTGGCTTACTGTACATCTTATCCCTACTTCTTTACGACCCCCCTCTAGACTATTAGACATGCCTTTCGCTCCTGGTACGTTTTTCGCGTCGTTTCAACCAGCAGAGGCTGACGGTTGTTTGCAACTTCAGGTGATGCTGGCAAGGGTGCTGGTCTCTTCAAGACCCGTTGCGCACAGTGCCACACTCTCGGTGCTGGCGAGCCCCACAAAGTCGGCCCCAACCTGCACGGGTGCGTGAATTATCGCGGCATTAGAGGGGTGGAGACGAGACTGACATGCTGATGTCCACCCCCAGTGTCTTCGGCCGTAAGACTGGTCAGGCTGAGGGCTACTCCTACACCGCCGCCAACGTGAACAAGGGTGTTACCTGGCAGGAGGATACGTTGTTCGAGTACCTCGAGAACCCCAAAAAGGTGCGCACGCCTTGCCACGTCATGTTGAACTAGGAGCTGATGATGGGGCGTGATGTCATTTAGTACATTCCTGGTACCAAGATGGCCTTCGCTGGCTTGAAGAAGGAGAAGGATCGCAGTGACCTTATCACCTACCTCAAGGAAGCGGTACGTGGCATCTGTTCTCGCCCTTTGACTTGAAACTGACGCGTCTCTGCTCCTATTCCTCTAGACTGCCTAAGCTTCTTGCTCGGACAGACATTATCTTTATATCTGCATACCTTAATTCATCCCAGTCATAGTCCACATAGATGACATCCTAGCTCGGCATACTTGTTCATCCCCCCTCAATATCATTTGGTGGTCTCGGTGCATTGACATATTTCCCGACTGACTGAGTGAAGTTCTGCAAGCACTGTAGAATGCTGGCGAGACGCGTCCAGAACATCAGAGTTGTTCACATCGGTCTCAGACGGTAAGGCGACACACTCACCCGAGGATTTCCGTCTCCTGAGCAAATCCTGCGCTCTCCGTCATTCCAGGCTGCCGACGTCATGCTGGGTCGTAGCTGTCGTACCATAACAACGGCAAACAACGCGCTCGTGCATGTTGCAACTTGCAGGTGGTGCTCAAGATGAATATCAACGTGGCTCAGTTCAAATATCGTATTGCCATGCGAGGCAACGACCTCGCTCGCGCTATGTTGGCAACGCATTCGCGAGTAGAGAAGCAAGTCATAATGGGTGTGCAAACAGATTCAAGGTTCAACTCCTTGGGAAGCTTCTGTAGTCCGAGAAGTCTCTCAGTTGCGACACCATTTCACGCGACTGCGTGATGGTGCTACTCGCAAGACAGTTCCGAGTTCTTGCGTAGGTATACCGAAAGGTGTGAGGTCGAATTAGAAGTGATCTACTCAAGCGCATTGAAGTATACGGCATGGAGTGGCGTGTTGGACCCACAGCACTCCAATGGACGATTGCTTCCAAACAGAACACTTTATGTCTGAATGCGTTTATTCCTATGACGATACTAAGAGGGAGCAAAACTGAGACTCAGTAAAGAGCCATTGCAATGCGACCCTTTGTATGAATTGCAGCGCCACCATGGCCAGCCGCTGCAGGTGTATACCGAACGCCCACACTGCGTCGTGCCTCGTGGCCTGGAACTGGAACCACTGCCAACGTAGTAACCACGAAAGCGATTGTGCATAATCTTCTCGATACCAGGCCCACTCAATCAACATAATCGTATCCGCCTTCAACGCTGTGGGGCGCCCGCCGCTTGCTTGCTACAATGCGCACCCACAAAGTACGCGCGCTCCTCTCCCGCCAAAGCATAAACCAGCTTTCAGCTTTCCAGCTTTTTTGCTTGGTCGTCGTGGCCACACCCCCGACGCGTCCTCTCATATAAAACTTCTCCTGGAAGCTTCATAATGGAGGAAAGCAAACACGATCGCCACGGGAGCAGCTAGAAACGCGAAGATTCAGTCCTTGTCGTCGATCCGGGAGCGAAGTTACACCTACGCAGGTAGTACGATGCTGCACCGCTCATCCTACGCGTCTCCTCTCCATCGGCCACCTCCAGCGGTCGCGATCACCCAGTGGTCCGAGCTCTCCAGCGCGTTGCAGCCAGTGCCAGTCTCTCCGCACTCGCATGCACATACCCGGGCGACCCATGCACCGAGTGCATCCTCTCGTCCCAGGCAGCACTCGACCTCCTCTTCCGCACCTCACATAGGCGGAAGTGCTTCAGTGCGATACGCCCCGTACACATCCGAGTCCCCCACCAAGTCCTCCCGGCGACGCCAGTCGACTTCAGGGACTGCGCCTCCCGTCTCGTTGGCTGCTGTGCCCAGCAGCAGTAGCAGGACGCGAGGATCTGCCTCCACCGAGCACAGTATCCCTCTCAGAGCTGAGCGTGGCCTGGAGGCGATGCCAAGATTGCTAGGAGGAGCACCTCCGCGCTCAGCCCCTGCATTCCCATACGTCGTCGAGTTCAAGGAGTCGTCCCCTCGCACTGGGAAGAAAGCAGGATCCGGCGTCCACCTCAAAGCTGCCATGGACGGGGCAGCAAAGTTGGTTGGAGACAAGGATTTGCCGTTGAAGCAATGGCCGCACGATACCCTGACGTTGAGAGTTCCTGTGAGTGGCAGCTCTATCGTGCATGGAGGACAGAGAGCTGAGCGTCCTCGCACGAATGCAGACGCCGGGAGCTCCAACCGTGTGGGACGTCAGCATCAGCGTCAAGGGTGGCCAGATCACTCGACGTGACCTCCTGCAAGCCGCCGCGAAAGCTGCTATGAACTGCTGCTTCCCGGTGAGTACATGCGAGATAGAGAGCGCGAAGTCTTGACTTACTCATATGGATGTTGTATGTGCAGGAGCGCGTAGAGTGTAGAACAGACGACTTGTTGGACATGCAAGGTATCCGCATCAAAGCGATCAGGTACCAGGAGGAAAGAAGTAGCTGGCTACTGGACTTTGGATTTTAGCTTTGCGTGGCGAACATTTAAATTATAATGGGCGCGGGTATCGCACTGCTTTAATGACTATCTGTTGTATGTGTGCATTGACGTCGTATTATTGTAGTTAGCTTCTCAATAAATATAGCACATAGTGGACAACATTGCTCACCGAATAAGTTAATCCAGGAGGATACATGGTATAGTATACAAGCTGACGAGTCTCGGGCTGACGAGCGTCCCTCATCGCGCGTTCGGCGGCGTTTCCTGCGGCTGCTCCACGACAAGTTCTGCTGACAGCCGCGAGATCTCTGAGAACGCGTTTCTCAGCCTATCCATGTCCGCATCAAGCTGCTCTGCTCTATTCTTGACCTATCAAAGGAGTGTGAGAGCAGTGCGAGAGGCCATGAAGGACAGAGTACATACCGCTGCAATCGTGTCACTCGCTGCAATAAGTTCGTGGTGATGGTTGTATACGAGTGACTGCCTCTCGCTGTCGAGCTGCCTAATCTCTACTCGAGAGGCATGAACGTCATTGCATCAGAGTACAAGTGGTTTGGGCACACGCACCTGTCATCAAGTCGTTCTCTCGCTTCAACAGCAAAGGCAGCGACGACGTCGTTATCAGCTGTTCGTAATAAGCTTTCGCGTCAAAAGCGGTCGAGTCTCATGCCAAATGCCAAGAAGAAGCATGAGATTACTGACAACCACAGGTAACACATTCAGAGCTCACCCAAGTCCATAGGATCCAAATTGCCTTTCCCCTGCATGGGCGGTGGGGGACCGAGCCCCAGCCCGTAATGCTTCCTCAGCAAATCCCTCGCGCGTGTCTTCTGTCCCGGGGTAGAGTTCGGTGAAGGCGATTTCGTAGGCGTGGGGGCAGCTGATACTCGTCGCGAACTGTTGCTGCTTTCGGACACGGCTTCGGAGAACGAGCGCATGGTGGGAGGGTGTTGCGGGTAAGGCTGGCGGATGGTTGTGAGGTTGTGAGTGCTGCGAGTGGGCGTTGGAGGACTCGATGGAGGTCTGGACATGTATGTATCGGATGATACAGATGGTGAACGACTGTCGACAGCTGCATTGAAGGGACTCACTGGCGTCTCAGTCAAGGATGATGGTCATCAAGAAGACGGACCGTTGCATAGGCATTTCTATCAAAAGGACCAACTCAGGTACCCTTCGATAGCTCAGTTGGAAGAGCGCAAGACTGTAATGGTTAACGCATCACGTGATCTTGATGTCGCTGGTTCGATCCCGGCTCGAAGGATGTCAAATGGCATGAGCGGTTTTTTTCCTCACTTGAAAGACCGAAAATCGCCATTGTCCTAGGTAAACTACTTTGATACTACAGCGAGTAGTACTCAGTACCGACCAATGCATTGAAATTTGACACTGCTCTGGAGATCTTGTGAGTGCCCGCGCAATTACAAAAAAACCACATTTAAATCATCAGTCCTTCGAGCCGGGATCGAACCAGCGACATCAAGATCACGTGATGCGTTAACCATTACAGTCTTGCGCTCTTCCAACTGAGCTATCGAAGGGTACCCGATATGGCTCTTTTGACATATATGATTTCGCCCTCTCCGTCTTACCATTACGCACCTTCCGAGACCCTCTTTCATCTGTATCAGGCCAGTGTGTACCCTACTCATTTCATTGCGTTGAATTGCTTCTCGCCGATTACGATGCGACCATGAATACATCTCTGACCACATGTTACTGTTTCCATGTGAATGACTTGTTTCCTGAACGCTACGAAACTACAGAGCGTGCCACGTGGTTCGGGAATATGACGTTGGGGATGGCTCGGCTGCTCCAAGCAGTGGACCCCAGAGGTCGGCAATACCACACTCTCAGAATGGGTCGATCCTTCACCTGACTCTCCCCATTTAATCTCTTTGCTTTCCCAGCCTCCTCTTTCCTTTCTACACCCATCTTCCTCATCCATCACACGAACATCTTCTCGCCGCCCTCCTCAGCCATGTCTTCGTCTATCCGCGCATTGACCAAGCACACCCGCACCATCTCTCGCTCGCTCCACACGCGTACCCCGTCGTCAAGCACCCGCGCATTCCATACCCCATTCGCCGTCCTCTCGTCCTCATCACCTCTCGAGAAGGCTCCTCCGCCTTCGTCGAACGTCTCGTCGTCGCTCTACGAGAAGCAGCAAGACCACTCACTCGAGCCTACCGGTCAGAAGCGCACCTACTACGTAGTCTCAGAGCCCGACCCCGCGCACACGCCGTACGAGGTGCCTTCCGGCGCATACCCCACCTCTGCACCATACCAGAACTACCCCGCGACGGAGGCTCCCGTCCACAACACGCGTTCGTCCACGAGCTCCAGCTCTGCCCATCCTACCCTGACCTCCGCTGCTCCACAGAATGAAAGCGGGGTCAAGGAAAGCGCCTCCGTTCGCTTCAGAGAGGCCCAAGGCGAGATGGGAGAGAGAGGTGGCAGTTATGGAGGATTGGGCTTGATGGATGAAGCTACCACGTCGAAGGGACAGGGAGAGTTGGCTAGCAGGAACCCGCAACCCGACCAGCCCGACGTCGCTGAGAAGAACTCGAAGCTTGGTATCAAGAACGCCTGGAAAGAGAGGAAGTAATCGTTTGTCTTTTATTCGCTTTGCTTTGGAATTCTCATGGAACAGTATTGGAATGGTTTAATGCTCTAGACTCCAATGATCCCCATCGTCTTTTCTTGTACAATGTTGTCTGTCGTGGAGGTGTTCCCTTGTCATCGTCGCAGTTTCTCATCCAATGTATAAATAGCTCTCGCATTCTCTTCTTCTTTTCCCTTTGCCCTTTGCATGACCATTTTGTTACGACCAAGAATGCATACGTGTCGCTACGATGATCCCCATAGAAACTTGCAGAGCGCGTTTGCCGTCGGATGAGAGTGCCTAGAGCTTGTCGCGATCGAGGCGAGCCGTAAGCGAGACGCGACGCGACGCGATGAGGAGCACGTGATGAATGCCCAATCGGATACAGTGCTTTTCGTCGACAATTTCACTCTTGGCCCCAACTTGGCCCTACGCCCCCCACTCGCGGCAGAAGCAAACGCAAGATTGTGCTGCGTTGCGACTGTACGATCGGCCCGACATATTGGACACCTACGCAGCTTGGGCGGTGCGCACGCATAGCGCCGTTCACTGCCGCTCCGGACTTCGTCGCTCGTAGGTATCGAGAGCAGTCTGTAGTCTACAAACAAAAATGCGTCACTCAGGCTGCACAATCATTATTATTGACATACCAGTACATACTTTCCTCCTCGGACTTCACGACATACTTCCAAGCTGACTTTGACGCTTCCAACTCAGATTGCCACAAGATCTCGACATGACGTCGACCAGCGAGATGTCTTCAGACAGTGTTTTCCGTGCAAACAACACACCTTTCAGGCTCTCTGTTGTCGGAGGCTAGCTCCATGTTCCTGACCGAGCGGACAGCGCGTCGGGCACGACACGCAATGCCGCCCCTCAAAAAATACGGCCTCCTCCGGAGGAAAGGCTGTGCTCGGAGGTCCGACTTCATTTCCACTTCTCTTCTTCTTTTGCAGATCCCAGCGACGACCTCCAGGAACAACACCGACTGTGCAATGTGCAACGCCTGCACTACGTGAAGACACTTGCGCCAAGACGTCGTCAATCCGAATCCGCTCTCACGGGGGAGATGCCCAAAGGAGATTACAGTATGTCGCGCGCCCGTAGGCGGTGCGTCGCTTGCGGGGACCCCCACTGCGGCACAGTATCAGACGGAGTGAGTTTCTCTCATGTCGCCCTTTGAGACGCCCTTTTGTACGCGTTTTGCGAGCTGATATGGGCAGTGTTTTTTGGAATTAGCCCTGCCTCCTTCCGCACGTTCTCCATGTTCGTTGGCGCGGAACGTGGATCGATGGCAAGGAAACGGTGCGTTCTATTGAACACATTTGAGAACAATACCTCATTCTTCCGCATATCGTAGAGTCCGTCTACTGTGCTCGAATGGGACGGTCTGAAAAGTCCGACGTCGAAGGGACGAGATAGGGAGGGGGCCCGACATCGATTGGCAGTTCTTGGGCAGTTCTCTTGTGCCAAATCAAATCGGAAATGCGATCGGGATCGTCCACGGTGAGCGCAAGCGCAATCTGTCGCGTTCAAGACCAAAGACGTGCCTCCGCAGTCTCTTGTGGTAACAGCATGCCTGTCAAGGCTGTGGCAACCAAACATCGCAGTGGCCTAGATACCAGCAGCCGGGGGTGCGTTTGAGTGTGGGGATATATATGCGTGGTTGCAGTCGTTTCCTTAGCTCATCCCGACCTCACTTCCACTTCCTTTCTGTTTCCTCTCCCTTCCAACCTTTAGCTTTCTTCAAGCATGAGCGACTCAGATGTCTGTAAGTGCCGCGTCAAGTTCTCTTCACTTTGGGGGAAGTCTCATATTCTTTGCGCAGTCCCCCCACCAGATACCTTCGGCCCAGATGGGAGCATCGTCAAGTCGCCTTACTACGAGTACCTCGTAAACAAGGGCGCAGCTGGAACATTCGTCGCTCTCTTTGCCTTAACGACTGGTAAGCTCAACAGCAGCTCCATCCACCTGCTAGTTTCTGACTTGAGCCTGGGACTCCCCAGTATGCCACATCATCCAAGCCGGTTTCTACCGCAGGTGGTGGTTCTTCCCTACCGTTGTCCTTGCAGCCATCGGAGAGCTCGCCGGATGGAGTGGTCGACTGTGGTCCGTTTTTGCGCCTCTGAACCAGTCTCCGTACCTTTTGCAGTACGTCGCCACACTTCCTGCTCGTGAAGCTCACCTGTTGATCATGTTTCCCCTCTAGAATTGTCATCACTATCCTGGCTCCTACGCCTTTCGTCGGCGCAATCTTCATGATGTTCTCGGAAGTGACGCAGAAGCTTGGCGAACAGTACAGTCGTCTGAGCCCACGGATGTATTCGAGAATATTCCTCACCGCCGTAAGTCACCAACACAAACCGCTATTCTTGAAAATTTGTACTGAAAGATTATTCCTACTAGGATATCATTGCACTTATAGTCCAAGGTCTCGGAGGAGGCTTGGCTGCGTCCGCCAATTCTGATTCGGGAAGCAATACCGTTCGTCCATTCCATCTTGGCACGATTCGTCCACCTAACGATTTTAATTTTCACAGGGAGCGAAAATCATGCTTGGCGGTATCATCTTCCAACTCAGTACGTGTTCACTCTACGCGCATGAGCTATGTTTACTCACATGCTGTCCGCTCTCTGTAGTCGCTCTGGTGGTCTTCATCACGATCGCCACCGAGTACTACGTCCGCTTCTACTACGATCGTCCCGTGCGTCAGACGGACGTCATGAAGCGAGTGGTGTTTGGACGCAAGATGATGTGGTTCACTGGGGCCGTGTGTTGCATCCTCGGCTTCCTCTTGATTCGGTGAGTACGCAGCGTGTACGATCCATTGACTTGACTCGTTACTAACTCGTGAATGCCTTTAGGTCTGTGTACCGTACGCTCGAGCTGGCCGATGGCTGGAATGGCAAGATCATCACCACGCAAATCTACTTCGGTGAGTCCTCCGTCCTCGTCGTTCATCAATCGCTCGTCTCACGGCATTGCTTGCGGCAGATATCTTCGACGGCCTCATGATCTTCCTCGCCATGTTCACTCTGAACATCTTCCACCCGGACGTGTGGATGAAGATCCCGGAAGAAGAAGGGTACGCTCCAAGCCAAACGATGCAGCTCAGCGGCAGATACCCTGCCACGCTGCCGCTAGACTCGACCGCCTCGACTCCTTTTGCTTCATCGTCGAAAGTATGAGATTAGATCTCAGGATGATGAATTACGACCGAGCACGACATACTAGTTTCATTCTATTTTCTCTTGTTAATTTTCTTTTCCTTCTTCGGGCTCTATTTTCACGCCGAGAGCGGACATTCTTGGACTACCGGGGTTTATGCACACTCGTTACTAAGATATACGATATACACCTTGTACTCCGTAGAGAGCATTGAATGGGAGTAAGTACTGCCATATCCCCAGTGGGTTGTCACGGCCATGCGCATGCCAACTTGGACATCTTAACCCTCTGATATAACGACAGCTCGTATCTTCTTATTGTCTACCTCTTCTTTTGCAGAAGAATGACTTGAGGAGTCCATGTCGACAACTTCCGAGAACGAGTCTGCGGCCCGAATTCGACATCTCGTATCGAAAGCGCCTGCGCTTTCACTCCTTGCGAACGGCTGTCTGCTGACGGCTTCAACAGATTTTGGTTGCACTTGTTGTTCCTTGGATTCAGCAAGTGGCAGCACCGGCAGTACATGATGATACCACACTCCAAGCAGCTCCAAGCTCTCACTGTAGACGAACGCGTTGTTCGATTCGGAATGTTTACTGTATTCCGTGACAAACAGTCATTATGTCATCGGGACTTGGCGCCGGCCGCCCGCTACAGTCTCCGAGGCCCGACACCGCCGCCGTCATCCCGCTGGCGACGTTGAATGCCACTCATTCTTCCTTGACAGGAATATGCTGCGGGTAACGCATTTTACGACAGGCTCGTGGATGACGTCTAGGCTGATACAGGGCACCTAAACCCATTCTGTGATCTTCAGTCACTCAAGACCGAGACCTTTCGGCACGTCGGTGTGTTTTTACTGCCTCGCTGAATTCACCAATGGGCACTCATCACAGCTTTTCTTCGATCAGACATAGGCCTGTCAGGGCGCGATACCCTGGTAAGACAAGCGTAAATCTATTTTAGTAGACGCCATTTCGACCATACTGCTGCCTGCGGTAGGGGTCGTGGACGGTTTAATCCAGGGCGATGCGATAATCGCATGGCACGAACCGCAGGACCCCCCGTAGAACAGCGGTAAATAGCCCGTTTCGCCGCCAAGTGTCGGGCTGTGGAAGTTGAAATACCCTATGTAGGAGAACTTGAAGGAAATAATGCAGAGGGCTTGTAGTGCATCCATACATGTGCGTGCTTGACATTTTTCGGCTTCAACATACTCATCGTGTACGACAGGTTTACCTGGCGCCGCTAACATCGCCCTCAAATACCACTCTGTTTCATGCGCGCGCTGTTCGACTTGAAAGAGGAGAGAACAGCACGAAGTCTTGGCCGGAATGTGATCAGAAAAAGTTCTGTGTTGCCACTGCTCCCGCGTTCAAGTGAACGCTAGTCACCTCGCGATTGAAGGCCCACGGCCGGCTCCCCCAGTCAACCGTGCTGACGACTTGCCTTGGGAGCTGGGTTTACCCACCGAACAGTATTGAAGCGTCTACCCGCTGGACTGGCAGTTATTTATGGAGAGTAGGAAAGCCAACTACCTCATCACGACCTCTCTACTTTCTCCCGGCTTCTCCTCCCTTCTGCGCTTTCCTCTCATTTTCTGTCATGAGCAATGGGACAGACAACCAATGTGAGTGCTTTATCAGCTTGGGTTGATCACCAGGTATCTGATTCACTCCCTCATCCCTCGTCTAGTTCCTCCGGATACCTTTGGTCCAGACGGCAGCGTCGTCAAGTCTCCTTACTACAAATATCTCGTAGACGAAAACGCATCCGCGGCCTTCGTAGCTCTCTACGGTGCATCAACGCGTAAGTTCTGCTGGCACTCTGTCTACGAGGTCGTATCAAAGCTCATTACACCTGCCCAAGTGATTCACTTCATTCAAGCCTCCTACTTCCGTCAATGGTTTCTACTTCCTACAGTCGTGCTTGCAGGTATTGGCGAGACCCTTGGATGGAGCGGACGGTTGTGGTCCGTTTTTGCACCGCTTAAGAAGACTCCGTATCTCTTGCAGTACGTATTGCCCTTCTATATGTTTTTTACGAGCTTTGAGACACTATACGCCCCAGGATCGTTGTTACTATCTTGGCGCCGACACCTTTCGTAGCAGCCTTATTTATGATCTTTGCAAGAGTCACAGAGAAGCTCGGGGATCAATATAGTCGTCTTTCGCCTCGATGGTGTGAGTAGTTTGCACAGTCCTTTCCGCTGCCGCTTAGCAACCAATCACTGATTTTTGCATGTAGATGCCCGAATTTTCCTCGCAGCGGTATGTTTGTTGTATACACTGTGATCAGCGTTTCTCACACACTCTTCGTCAAGGACCTCATTGCCCTCATCGTCCAGGGCGTTGGAGGAGGCTTGGCCGCTTCAGCTGACACGGATTCAGGGAGTAATCTTGTGAGTATCACTACTCTTCACAGTGCCTACGGCCTCTCATCTACAGTTTTAGGGTGGAAACATCATGCTCGGCGGCATTGTCTTCCAACTAGGTAAGCACTTTCCCCGGGTGCGCCGAGAACATCAACGTCGAGTTATAACTGAGGCCGTTCTCTTCAGTGGCGCTCGTGATTTTTATCATACTCGCTAGCGAGTTCTACATTCGCTACATCTATGATCGTCCATGCCGACAAACAGTGAAAATCAAACGCGTGCCGTGGGGAACCGAGATGCGGGTGTTCACAGGATCGATGGCTCTGGTCTTAGGTCTTGTTTTGATTCGGTGAGGACACTGCTTGAGGTTACAGCTTACTACCGCTCATCATACTGATGTCATGTTGGCGACTTCAGTTCAGTATATAGGACACTTGAACTCTCTGATGGGTGGAATGGCACCATCATTGTTACGCAGATCTACTTCGGTGAGCGGCTTTTATTCCACGTGCAGTGCTTTGGTTCTTATGACCCGTATGCGACAGATGTATTCGATGGTATGATGATCCTGTTGGCGATGGTGACCGTCAATGCCTTCCACCCCGGCTGGTGGATGATCATCCCTGCAGAGCACGAAGGATATTCTTTGCCTAGCCAGATGACTGAAGGCAACTTGGAGTCGAATCTAACCCGGGCGTCCGATTCCACAGTCGCTACTCTATTCACAACACCGAAAGTCTAGGCATACTCGATCCACTGAAACACACGAGCCGCGGGGGAACGATGTTGACCGTGGCCACGGATGATACGTATTGGTAAATGCTGTTCGCTCTACTTCTCTGCCTCTCATTACACTTGCGCATAGCTATCACTCAATAATCTCATCCTGATAATTGACCGACGTACGACTTTTCGCGGAAGCAAAAGATTCATATTTTGTCGCGGCGCGGTGGGTTACAACAAGATGTTCGTGGACTTCACGCTTTTCAACAACCTTGATATCGTGCCACATTGCACTCGAGGCGGCCCACAACGCCATCTCCGTCGGCTATCTCGCAAACATCCTGATCCTCTTTGAATGCACATAACAGATGAAAATCTGTGCTTTCCAATTTACTCACTGCCAGGATGTGCATTATGCATGTTCCTGTACAGGCGTGTTCTTGTTCCGCATCTCGGGTCGGCTTCGGTATCGTGTTCCATCACTTCCTGTGTCTTCGTCACACTACCGGCTCGGGAGTACTTAAGTCAAACGACTACGAACTGACTGGACATCCGTAGCTCAGATCTTTGAGCTCCTTCGCAGGTGCTGGACGGTTAGTACCTCCTCTTGGCTAGCTCGACTCTGTTGATGCTGAATTGACGGTGACATTTCTTCGTAGCCTTCCATAACATCTTGGTCGACCGCTACAACTTCGACTTTCAACTACCTCATCTAATCGCAATGCGTTCCACGCTCATTTTTGCTGCTCTCGCATGCACCTTTGCTCTTGCGGCTCCTACTTCGGTCCCACGAGACATCTCACCTCGTGTTGAGCTTGCTGACCTCGTCCTTCGGGGCGTGGGTAAGACATTCAATGCTCGCGACCTTCCATTGTGAGTACACGCACGCCAGTACATAATTCGTCATCGCAATATATCTGACACGTCACCTTCAGCGCGACCTCGACCTCGCTAACCAAGCGAGGAAACTTCCTAGTCCTCCCTTCAAGGCCCAAACCTGGCGCACAAAACAATCAGGCTAGTAATGTGGAGACAAACGGTGCCAGTGTCGGTCAACCTCACGATGCAAATGTTCCGCCTGGGGAAGGTCCGCACCCCAATATCCCCAATATCATTGTCACGCCTCCTCCGGAGGATCTTGTACCATAGTGTCCACTGTCATGCTCTGTAAGAGGATGCGCCACGAATAATCAGAAAACTACAACTTCTCAAGCTGCGAAACACTCAAGGGCTCCACAGTGCCCTGTCTGACCGGCATGACAAGATGAGACGTGTGAAGAAGACTCCGATGTCATATCATCTTATGTTCGTTTCTTCAGACAGACTCAGGAGAAGGGAAGACACAGGAAGATGCACGTATACGCACAAGAAAGCATGCTGCTTGACAATAGTGATCACGTTTCGCCATATTCACATCAAACTGGTATCAAAAGTCCTTCTAGTTCCAGATTTACAAAGACAAGTACATATATTTCGGCTCAGTACCCTTTCATGCAGCAGCCTGAGCTGCGCGCTCCTGCTGCCGTTTCGTTTCAGCTGCCATGAACTCCGTCATCCCCTTCGAGTCGACGAATTCTTTCATGGAAGAGAGCTTGTACTCTCCATCGGCTTGCTTGGCAACGTGTACAATGATGATGTACTCATTGGCGTACAACGCGCCGGTTATGGATGTGGCTTGGCCACTAGCCTGTAACAATGCTGCGTTAAGTAGATAGTAGCACTAGAGGCATGCAAGGGTACGTACGTGAACGGTGATGGTATCGTCGGTTTCGATGACTTCGTGAATATCAGACTGCATGGAGAGTCAGCGTGATATACGGTCAACAATGCAAAGTCCGCGCCGTACCTTGAAGTCCGACATCATAGCCATGAGCGAAGAGGCATACTCTACAAAGCTCGCTTTGTCTCGTGCAGGGAGGCCGATGGATTTCGGCAGGCTCTGGTACTGGAAGTCCTCGGTGACGGACGCAGCGAGTGCCACCGGGTCTTGCTTGACGGTCATGGCATCGGCCCAGCGCAGGAAAGCTTGCAGCTGAGGAGATGGGTTCTGGGGAGCGTCGGTGGAGCCAGACATTATGGTGATGAGGGCGAGTTTGTGGGTGGTGTATGCTACGCAAGTCGCTGTCAGCGGCGTTCGTTGGGAGCTGAACAAATGGCTGCCTTGGACTCACTGTGGTTCTGAGTTGTGAGAAGAGAAGGCTGTTGTGATTTCAAGGTGCAGCTTTCACTCGCTTTTTATAATGCAAATCCAGGTGCAGCCCAAGCTTGTACAATAGGAGGAGCTGGAGACGTATTCGTGTTCTGTCGGCATCCGATGAGCAACGGCTCTCCGAAGCCGAAGTTTTCATCGCCTCGTCTTCATTTCGCTGATGCCAGGGAACGGATTAACTGCTCGCTAATCCAGGAACTTGCATGATGCGGCCTCATAGCCGTACGTCCAGTCATCTACGTCGAATGCGAATATTGAAGACGTGGTGTTGAGGGCGAAAGAAAGAAGAGCGCTGGTGCGGATATGTGCGGCAATGGGGACGAAAGACCGGGCGCCAGGCTATCACGCACGGCTTTACTGGTCAACGCGCCACGCAAGCTTTCGACCTGGACGATGTGGCGTACGATTGCAAAGTACACTTGAACCCAAGCTTGCATCGCGACGTATCTGCCGGTATCGCGATTTTTTTACGGCAAGAGCATACGTACACCTTCGCTACGGCCGCTATCCGCATCAGCCAGGAACTGGAAGAATGGAAGGTTCACATGCAATCATCTAGTTCGACGATCCATGTCACCGACTCGGATGCGTCGTCAGATGAAGAACAACGATGCCCGTGAACTTAGAAGCTCACGATGTTTGTCGAGAGAGATTGTGTGAAGCAGCAACTGAAGTGAACCATGTCTTCAGTCTGTATACAAAATGTACTTAGTCTCTCTTGGTGCTGCGTACTTACATTTTGACTCTGCATATACTACACCATACTTGCACATATCGTACATCGACGCGACTGCTTACTTTCGATCCATTGACCGTTGTCTGTCAAGTGCGCGAACCGCGTGCCTCTGCCAACGGACCGTGACGAGGTGGGGCAGACGAAAGGACCGCGTCACAGCGCGAGCGGCCAGTCGCATCCGCGGACCGAAGCACCATAAACGAAGGCTATACGAGGTCCAAAGGCTGCATCTGCATTTGAGAGCTACGATCCGCCTCTGACGTGCTGTCCATGTCAACATCTTCCACTCTGACGGCCATCTCTCCGAAGTGCATCCAGTTCGACGTGTCCAAGAAAGACTCGCCGTGGGGCTCGAGGAGGCCCAACTTGATGTACCTGTAGACCCTGGTGATCATGGCATTTGATACCAAGCACGCAAGAGGGACGAGGATCTGGCCGTAACCTCCAAGGCTTTCGGGTATGAGGAGCGCAGCGGCGGAAGCGATAGTGAATCCGACAGTCACCCTGAACCGAGCAGGCCTATCAGTATCGGATGAATCAGAAGCATAAGTATGGAACTCACAGGTAATACACTTGACCACTTTGCAAGAGGGCGCGAGATATCCTCCCCATGCCCGCTCCAGTGAAGAAAACCTTTCAAAGTGGAGCCTCGCCGTGGTTGAGAGGTAATAGTTTGATAGTGATTGCAATGAAAACGAGCGTGTCGTATACGGCCGTGAATATGGGACTCAAAGATCCATACTGTCTCGGTGGGAGGACTTGACAATAGTGGGTGGCGCCAAATCGAGAACCGTTGAGAGCGAAAGGATTGAGGAAGCACGTCCCCAGGACGGCTAACCAGGAGAGAAGAAAGATGCCTACGATCCATCTATATGCGAGGAAGACGGCTCGAATGCGGTAGAAGAAGAGAAGGGAGTGAATGGACAGGACCAGGCCCGAAGAGATTCCTTGCATGAGGAGGAGTCCGCGACAATGTTTCACTGGTGCAGCTTAAAATGACTTACGATGAGCAACAAGGCCAACATGAACGCACTGCGAACTTACCAGTGTATAGTGCGTTGGATAAGATGAACGCAAGCGTAGAGAATCTGCGGCGGGGTTGAGTATCCATGGGGCACATTATCAGACTCGATGGAGGCGCACCGTGATAGAAAGTAGGTTGTGTCCGGTAACGTGCCTCTGTATTGATATAACATCGCAAGTTCTTCCGGCAAGCAGAGAAGCACGTCCCATATCCATACCTAATCACAAAAGATCGTGCTATCAGCAGGCAGATACGAGATAATCCATGAGCTGTACTCACCACCACGATAGCGCACTTCATGTATCGCAAATTCAGCAATATGACTGCCCCGTCATGAGGCAAGAACGCGAGCGGGTCCATCGCCAAATCAAACAGCTCCGCGCTTGCCATGTTTCACGGCTCGATGAGGACACCGATTCAACAGCGCTGGGATGACCGCCTGCTACCGTCGTTCATGCAGGAGGGCTAAGTCCATGCATGGCGAGAGAAGATGACTTTGCCCTGGTGTATATACCTCTTCGGACTTGTCTCGACTGGGATAGGGCGTCGAATGTTTCCATTGATCAGTGAGAACCTGAGTTGCCCACCGTCGTCGCGACGGGTAGTCTATGGGCCTTCGCTTAGCTTGACCGCCAAATCCACGTAATAACGGCCTCGGAGGACAAAAGACCGGTTGCGACAAACTTTCAGTACTCTACAAGTACTCTACCATCGATGGTCAGAACTTGTAGTAACAAACAAAACGAATCATCTCACTCACAAAGTATTCAAGTGCATGTAATGCCGAGCAACTTCGTCGACATGGGAAGTATGGACTGGTGAAACTTAGTTGGAATCGTGGAAGGCAATGTGTCTAGAATTTGTGAGCAGTAATGATCAGAAAAGAAGGCACAGGAAATCACGCAGCTACTCACCGCCACTTGTAGCAGAAACTCAAACACACACCACACTTGCTGAGATTATCAATGAGGGCGATTCCGCAAGCATGCCGTAAAAATGCTGGGAAGCCGAATGGCCAATCGGTGGTCACTGGCCCGAAACTAGGTTAAGTATCAGATGAATAGTCATGAAGGCATGGCATGTCTGCGTGTATCGACGGCAGAAATCGTGTCTGTTTGAGCCGTACTGAGGCAATTAGATCAACATCGTTTTGCACCGACAGCTGCTGACTCTCGTCTCAGTGCTGCATATGTGTAACGAGGCGTACAAAGCTACGTACCTGTTAGCGTTGCCATAGCTACGACGTCCATCTCAACTTCTTGGCCATATGCTTTATCCATGGAGTTCCAGAACGTGGTATTAGTATCTACACAGTGAGCAGATTGGCTTAGTCATTGGCGTAGGTACTGAGAGGTACTGATGGATGGGTGGTGGATTCGTGAGAGTCGACAGAAGAGAGCAGTCGCTGCCGAAGTTTGCCGAGGCCGCTGCCGAATCCGGCCATATAACGCCGTATGCGCCACAGTGTCCAGACCCTCGATGTTGCGGCATTGTTGCCCTCCTCCCTCTCCGTGGCGAAAGACTCATGCTCCCTCAATTCGTTGAACACCGACTGAGCACGGTGATAGCTCATCCCGCGCACATGCTGTAACTCTCGCACCTTCTCGCCAGCCTCGAGGCTGATTTCAATGGTGAGTCGCCACAGCGTCAAATACAATAAGAAAGGTCGAGGCATTGACAAGGCATCGATGTATCTGTTTCCTTCCAGACGTAATGTTCTGCAACTGCTTCAGGCCAGTCGCTTGGACGTTATGCAATGTCGCTCACAATTGAGCCGGCCATCGTGTACTTTGCCGTACAATGAAACAACGTCCAGCTCGCCCAACCCTGCCGTCCACCTTGTCCTCTCCGATACTCGAGCCCCGGAGTCTGTTGGTACGTATCCAAGCACACCAGCGTTCAGAGTTTTCCTTATTGTCACTTCGCAATCGACAAAGTACTGACTCTTCGATCAGATCAAATGCCGTCATGTCGTACCTTGGCTATGCTCAGACCAATATGTCGCTGGCGAACATATAAAAGACGACTCGCCCACTCAAGACTCATCAACTCTTTTCGACGTTTCAGTCTCTCAACATGTCATATCCGACCTTCGCCACAGCTGGTTACCCCACGCAATCGACTCCTGCTGTTATGTATCCTCAGTACAATCACGGTGGTCTAGGGTATGGAAGTATATCTCATGGTGGACTTCGTGAGTGATCTCTCAGGCGAACGAACAATGCTCTCTAACGAGAGATGTTGTACAGCAATGACGGGTATGTGTCATCATGGCACCCAAGCACCGGTCCAGATCAACATTGTGTGTCCTTGTGCGTACAACCTAGCATCGCATGGACACCGACATCCCAGTCGAGCTCCTCATCACGGTCAACGCTGTAAGTAGTTAATATTCCTCGCTCGACCCCGACTCGTTCTGATAGCAGTCTGCAGACTATCAGTCCTCTCGTCCTCCAGTTTCTCGCGAGGGCTACCCTTCCTTCGAAGACGACTCGCACAGATTCACCGAAATCCCGGATAACGACAACCAGCTTGCGCTCGCAGTCGCCAACACTCCACATCACCGGCAGCGACCTTTCTCTGTGGATTCCCCTCCCTACAACAATGCAACACTACCTTCCTCGCACGGCGTCGCCCACCTCGCCGGGTACTCAGGGTACCAACAGCAACGGGGAACACCCATGCGAGGCCCAACGTGGCCACTCCTTGGCGGTGTACCCGAGCCTTCTCTCCGTCACATGGAGGAAGTTCCCGACGACGACGCTAGTGCGCGTAGCGTTCCTGTTGGAAAAAAGGACAAGAAACGTCGTGGCGTCGTCTCCAAAGTCAAATCTCTTTTCAAGCGTGGCGCGAGCTCCGAGTCGCAGACGGATGCTCCAGCTCTGACTGCATATTCGACCCCAGAGTCTCACCACGCTCTGGCCGCTGCTGGAATGCCAGTCTTCGATCAGGCTTTGTCACCCGCGAAGCGTCTGTCCAAACCCGGGGACTTGGATAGCGTCTCTGGAGCATTGGGGCTCTCTAGCCTTAGCAATACGTTCTCACCTCGCTAGATGATACAGTATGTATCGGCTCCGGATGCAAAGTCGCTGCTCCGCTTTCATTTTCTGGTTATCGAGAAATGTATCTTAGTAAGTCAATCGACTTGTGTACACCCGGGTCTCGCTATTGTATTTCTAGTTTACGGCGGAAAAGAACACGTCGGAATAATTCCGCCACGGACGAGACACGATGTGCACATGAAAAGCGGGAGATGTTTGAGAGCCGCGGCTGGGGACGGCAGAGATGGCAAAGCGCCGAGTCGTCGTCTGATCCGGACGCGTGTTTGTGTTTATTGACCAATCACACCATCATACTTCCCATTTTTAGCGTGGTAACCCACGTCCTATGAGTCGGATGACTCCCATACTCCCGCGTTTGCGGTGCAATCGATTGTCTTCGCGCCCCAGGTCGGAGCCGTGCGAGTTCGAAGCTGTCAGACGAGGCCCTTGGGGGAGATGACGACGCTGCCTTAGAGCTCAGTCCGGTGTCTTTGAAAGGCGGTCAAGCACAGGCTTACAAACACCTGGTCAGTGGTACACGTTGTAGTATTTATGAGCGGTTGGGGCATGGTCGAGAGAAGACACACAACATGCTGCTTATTGCTCCTCACCCACTCTCTATGGAGGCCTTGGAACGTATGGTACGAGCTCGGTGCGTGCATGTCGAGCTTCAAGTTCTTTTTGGCTCGTTGCTGACCAGATTTCTGCAGGGGCGACCGAGACTTTAGGTCACTTATCAATATCGATGCGGAGATGCTGCATGCATTCGCCGGGTACATCAAGATAGCAAGGTGGTAAGCAGCAAGCTCGTCATCCGTCGAGAGGTGTAACTCATCTATCATGTTCAGCGACGGTCGCCTCGTATACTTCGTGCGAAGCGACACGGAGGGGATGTACTGGTTAGAACGAGAATTTGCGACGCTCGAGTGCGGCTTGGAAGACTTTCGCAAGTTGTACGACGACCATCCAATTCCGTCCGCTGAGTTGCAAGGATGGGAGTTGCGGCGGGCTCGCCACGTCATACGCTGCAGACTGTTCGACGTCGTTGTCTTATGTGTGGAGCCTCAATTCAGCATAGAGTGAGGACAGGGCTGTCGAGGGTGACGGAAGGTACGCCCTAATCTATCATAATCTCAGAAGCTCACTCTGACCTTGAAGTCGTGTTTGTGTAGGTACAAAACGCCACGAAAATCAGATGAAAGACCGCGGAACGTGTATCGTAGTTATCTCATCATGCTTATCATCATCAACACGCCCGACTGCACAGTGAGTCCAGTCGAGGCGACATCATGTCTAAACCTTGCGCTGCGCACCCCGATTTGCCATGCTGCGCAGATCATATCGCGGTTCTGTGGCTCGGACTGACTGTACAAGATCCACGATCTTGCCTCGTGAATGCTTCTGTTTCATGGCGATCGCAATCACTACAATGCGTTCAAATTATTGTCAGTTTAAGGACAAGCTGGTGCCACGTTGGAACAGCGTGCTAAAAGGTGTCACAGTGGCCTTCCAGATGGACCAGATCCTAGATCATAGACAGTCGCGCGATTTGACTGTACAAGATTCGCGATCTTACCTCGTGGATGTTGCTGCTTTAAGATGGTCCCTACCCTATGACCAAAGCTCGTTCACGTTATCGTCAGCTGAACGAATCAAACAGTCGAAAACGTTGGAACAACGTGCTGGAAGTTCCACAGCCTTCGAAGTGATCGAGATCCTGAATCTACGAACAGTAATCATGGTGACAAATATCCTTCAACGAGGTAAAGAGGTGGAAGCAATTTGGATTCCAAGCGATCTGGGGTAAATCCTGGGGATGTTTTCACCATTTTTGAGCAGCTGGTCTTATCAAAGCATGCTTACAAGTTAGAGATGCAGATCGCATCGTGCAAACTGCAAGGCAGTCTTCAACTTCGACAGCTTGACTCTTGACTGGAATTGGTATTGAAGGGCCACTAACTCGGAGAACTTGAAGAATGCGGCGCTCTTCAGCATGTTGCTCGATCTTGGTCATTGTGATGACGATTGAAGCTTGAAGCTGAAGCATTCGAGGAATATTCAATATTCATTATTCGGAGTTTGATTCTCGTACTCAGCTACAGTCGTAGTAAGCCAGCTGCTTAAGCCGCGGCCACGTTTCAGGAAAAAACCGGGCCACATACCTACCAAAGGACGCGTCAGGTACTTATAGGCGACCACGGACGAGCAACTCGAAAGGTACTCCTTGAACCTGGATATGTTGCTGTTCGTGACTCCCCCGCTCTCGTCGCGTCAATTGGTAGGGAGGGTACGGGCTCAGTAAGTCCCTTTCCACACTGGCAGACGGCGTTCCCTGCCATATTGTTTGTTCGATGCTGAACAGGGCCTTGTAGGCCCGATTGGAGGTTTACCCCGGTGTTGGACGAGAACGCGTTGAACAGGTTCGGCACGTTGATCAGAGACACACGCTGGCCCGGGTGAGCAACACCTCAATCGTACCGTACACCGGAACATGAAAGAGTACTCACCTCATTCATACTTAGTGTCGTCCGCTGCCTGTACCTCGTTCGATGCGACATGCAGGGATTGCGCTGGTTGGTCGACAAGTGCGAACTCGAGTGCGGGTTGCGCATCCGTTGCAAGATGTACGATGACGTTCCGATTCCGTCCGCTGAGCGAAGAGGCTGGATGGTGCGTCGGGCTCGCTACATACTCCATTGCGAGTTGTTCGACGTCATTGTGTTGTGCGTGGAGACTCACATCAGTGGGGCCTGAGTGAGGGGAGGATCAGAGGATACTGGAAGGTATGGCCGCCTCTATGCCTGCGCAGACGTTCATCTGACATTGACACCTTGTGCCTAGGGACGATGAGAGATGGTTGAATGTAAGATAACGAGGGTTGTACTGTATTTGTCCTGTCATGCAAACTATCATCATTATGGAATCTCAAAGAACCTTGCAAAGAACGCACCATAATAGAGCTCATCGAGGCCTGAGGCCTGAGGATTCAGTTGTCCGTCGTACCAGCGTGCCCCAGAGGTAGATGTTCTCAACGACCAACATCACCTGGAGGAACCATCAGGCACGATCTGGCATGACCCGCTGTGGTGAACTATCGAGCTGCGAAAGGCGTAGGATTTAGACGCAACAAAGCATCAATGAGTAGATTACAGATACATGCACTGAAAGAAAAGAAAAACGTATAAAAAGGCGAAGAGAATGTCACTAGCGTCCTTCCGTCTACGATACACCACAACCCAAACCATAAAGTCAATCATGTCCAACAAGCAAGCAACACTCAACCTCAAAGGAACCCCGCCCGAATCAAACGATCCAGATCCCGTTCGGCCCTCTGCCCCTCCGACGGTGACATCTCGGGCCCTCGCCGCAGCGAATTCTCATCTATGGTATCCACGTCGTCCGCGGAGAAGATGTAG
>RWJN01000427.1:0-14306 GCA_004332605.1 Steccherinum ochraceum
TGAATGCCATCTTTATGAAGAACGGCATGAGTGAGATTTTCCGTCCGTGGCGTCTTCCCCTCCCGCTGAGATGCACGCCACATGTATTCCGGGACGTGTTGCAAGAATAACCTGGTGTCGATCAGTTTTCGATTCGGCTGAGCGTACAAACTAACTACCTTCCGTCACCACAAAGAGTAAGAGCGGTTGAGAATCGGGTGAGGATCGGCCGATTGCAGAAAGCAGGGCTGTAGAGTAATTTTGAGTGCTGGAAACAAGAAACAAGCGTGTCCCTGCGTCCTGCGAAGTGTAAGATTTTAACAACAAAAAATTTGTCGGTTTGTGCGGAGTAAATCTCTGAGTACCTACTGCAAGATATGACAGCAGAATACTGTAAGATCTAGGACTTGAACAGAGCTACATGCATGTACGGAATCAAGCGATACCACGGCAACACGCACACACGCAGGCCGAGGCAGGATGGCCGAGGCGCAGAGCCACTCAGTTTCAACTTCAAGTCTGCACAGACCAAAGACAATGACTGGGTATGTCGCAATCCGTATGTACAAAGTATGGGAAGGGTATGAACGAAATGCAGCAGACGTAAAGTAGTCGTGATGATAGCTTCTTGAACCTATATGTGTAGTCATAAGATAGACGAGAGACGTTTATATCCATGGAACGCAAAAAAACAGTGCTGTCTCCAGGACAGCTAGTGAGGAAATTTGAGAGACCGTGCTCTCAGATCTCACCAATTCCAGTCGTCATCGTCATCTACGGACGACGTCGGTACGGGAATCGGTGCCGTCTTCGTTCCGTTGGCCGAGGTACTGGGATTCGGACTGAGGCTGACGGGTATCAGGACCTCACCAAGACCTTGTCCGACCCTCGCATCCTGACCTCCGAGCTCGTCGTCGTCCAGCAGGGATCCGTTCGAAGGCACAGGTGACGGCTTGGTAGACGAGAACGGAACTGTGGCCAAGTTCGGACTTGTGCTCATGGCGTTCGACAACGGGGACGAGGCGGAAGGCCGCGATGTCTGAGATGACGGGCTTGGAGAGGCAAGTGCCGCAAAGAAGGATGACGAGACGTCTGAAAGGAGCAGGGATGCACGCTTTTGGGATTTCGTGAAGCTGGATGATGGAATGGTCAGTTGAAAGTCTGTGCGCGACTGACTGAGCACGTACGTATCGCCTTTCTGAAGTTCCTCCCACTTCTTTCCAACCGTGTTGCCAACACTGCCCATCCATGCGGAGACGGGTGCCGAGCCAAACGTCGAGGAGGCCGAGACGTCGACCGAGATGCGCTTGGATGCTTTCCTGGACGCGGCGGATGTAGATGCTGTACTCTGACGGTCAGAGGCCGGCTCAGAGGTCAACAAGTTCTTGGGTGCCTCGCGAGACCGCCGACGGAGAAGCTTCGCCGTCTTCATGGCCGTTGACGGCGAAAGTTCGACCTCTGATAACAGTGTCTGCTCGAACGACTCGTGGGTGGCTGGTTGGAGGGTCCGATCCTCGTCCTGCTCGAGTAGTGCAAGGTCTTCTTCGGCTTCTGCGAATGACGAGGCAGAAGATTGAGATAGTCGTGTGCCTGCGCTCAGTGCACTGGTGGATGTCGTGCCTGCGGTGGACACAGAGCTGACACTGTGGGTGGCTTCGTGCTTCGCTCTCCTGAGGGCAGGAGTCATCGCCGCACGAGACACACCAGATAGACCAGGTCCTACGGAGGAGGTCGGGCCTCCAGGAGAAGGCACTTGGCCAGACAGTTCAAGTCCTGCAGCCAAGAGTCTTCCAACGCCTTGGACTCCCTCCTTGATACCGTCCAAGACAGCACCATTTGTCGGACTGAGGAGTGATGAGGCTAAGCTCGGAGACGGATGATGTGAGGACGTCGGTGGTGATGATGAAGGGACGTTGGTGGAAGGGAATGAAGGAGTGTACGCTCTGTCCATCCCTCTGCTGACAATACGCTCCCATTTACGCTTCAGGTGAGCCAGTTCCTCTTCATGAGCGGCGAGTTGTGATCGAAGTTCGAGGCACTTGGATTCCTTCTGGGCGATGAATTGAAGTAGATCCGCGTGTCTACGAAGAAAGAAGGGGAATATGAGAATCATGACTGGCACTTCATATAACGTGAACCGTGAACGTACTTCTCTGTCAGCGTCATGGGCCCGCGGTCAACCAGAGGTGAAGACGGCGCCGTCCTGCTGTTCTCCAATCCCAAACTCCTTCTATCTCCCTTCTCTCGCAACAACAGAGGTCCAATATCGCCACCTTTGAACCCGAGCGAGTTACTCCGCTTCACGGAAGGCCGGAATGTTGAGAAAGACGGGCTTGTGGGCGACCGTATCGATACATGGTCACTGGGAAAGTATGATATCGAGGACTGTCGACGCGGGTTTGCTGAAGCAGGTCGTCGTCCCGTAGCTGGTGGCGTAGGCAGCGCCGGGGACAGTGGATAAGACGTGCGCGTTGGAGAGAGCACTGAAGAAGCGGATGATGTTGGTGTAGAAGGAACGTTTCCGTCGAGAAGCTGAAGGGGCCGAGGGAGGGAAGTTGGAGACGTCGTTGGTTCGGTGGAGGACATCGTTCGTGCCGTCAGTCTAGGGTGTGCAGAGGTCGTGTAGGTAAGGACAGGAGAATATCATCCAGCAACGAGGACGAGTATGTAATCAAGGAAAGAGCGGTTGGACTTGTCAGTTGGCAACAAGCGAATGAGTGTCGGGCGCGGGCAGTCGCGATGGGGGTTGGGAACAAGATGGTCTAGATTCGACATTTCGCTCTACGACCCGGCTTTCGGAGGTGTTGCGCCCGTGCCATAGCACAATTTTTCAGACAGTTTACTCTCAGTTCACAACGGGTTCACTCGAAAAACGCGTCATTTGCGAAGGATGTGCAGTGTAAATGCAGAGGTGGAAGGAAAGTATGTGAGATGACTCTAAAACATCATGCAGGTACAGTTCCAAATCTACTAGTGTTTTGACTCCTTCTCGGCCTCTGCAATGAAGTTCTTGATGCTGTCGAACCTGGTCAGTTGTGGAAAGTCCGTTCAACAAAGCGAAGAGAGTTTTGCAAACGTACAATTGCTCTTCCTCGCTGTAGCAAATGATCGGGTTGAGCGGATGTGCATAATGGCAGTCGAAAAGCAAACTCACCTTGAGCCCGCGTTGAACTTCACAGAGTTCTTCACCTGCTCCAGCGTGGACTTGCCTGCGCCAGGTGCAGGGGCCTCCTTCTTGCTGCCACCGGTGGAAGAAATCGCAATAGCGGCGGTAGCGAACAAGGTGCCCAGAGCGAGGTACTCGTTCTTGATAGCACGGCCAAGGATGACGCTGTAGTATAGAAAGAAAATCAGTTCCAACCACAATAGCACATAAAACGATAGAGACGCACTAAGACATGGTGAGGGTGGTGTGGAGGAGGATGTGGACGTCGTGCGCTGTGGTGAGCTCTGCTGGCGAGCCGGATACAGCCGAACTCTGGGGTTGCCCGACGGCACTCCCAGGGGTCCGCGCTTGATATCCCGAAATGGAAAAAACCGCGCCCCCGGACACCAGCGCCCGTCGGTTTTGACCGTCGTGCACATCGAGGACAGCCTCGTCGTCGTCGACGATCGCGACGGCAAGCACGCCCCCGACGTAACCTATACATCCTACATGGCCTGTGAGGAATGCGAATGTACGACGATACCCAATTGCGTCGCCTTTGATCAACTTCCTCATCATTCCCGCACAAGGACCATACGGAACGAACCCTCCCATGATCGTCTTCCCGGAGCTGTTCAAAGAACACCGGGCACCCATGACCCTGCCGCCCTCGTGTCACTCGCACCTTGGTATTCGTGGGTTCTGAGTCCTTCTGAGCCCGGCGACATATGCAGCATGCAAAAATGCAGGTGAGTTATGTAGATGTTTGAGTTTTGTCATAATCTATGCTATCTTCATGCTGCTGGCACGGGGTGCGCCAGGGTGCGCCTTTAGCTTTAGCTTTGGCTTCCTTTGGGAGCTTGTCCTTGGCTTGTCCAGGCGAATCGTCGCCGTCTCTTCGTCTCAGGCTCTCTCAGCTTCGTCTGGATCTGAAACTTCGGTTCTCGACGTCGCTGATCTGAATTTTGTACTAAAATGCCCTTCAACGGGCACCTGCTCCCATCAAGGGCACAGATTCCCTGTTACTACGGTACCTTTTGGCAATTGCCTGCATGAAAATGCAAGAGTACCGCACTGGGGAGCTATCTGCTGCGTCTGGGACCGCGAACCTTCCTCGACGTCGAGCTTTTGACAAGCAGAAGCGGAGCAGAACAGTGTTTTGCCCACTTGTCGCCCTGCCGTGGAATGGTTCAGGATCTCTGTTTCCTCACATGGCCTCGGGCGGCGTCTATAGAAGACGTTGAAAATTGAACATCTCTGGGCGCATCTGGTCCAAACACGCGACCCAGCCTCCTCACAGGCTTATCTGCGCGGGAGAGGTTACCGGAAAACGCACATTGCATCTGTTGATTTTGCATGCTGGAGGGGCATGGGGTATATGAGGCAGCAAGTTACCGATGCAAACTTTTGCCCCGCCATCACTCGATGCCCGTCGCTTAGACCCGGTCCCCGGATTTTGCAACCAAGCCCAAGACGGTCTGTAGTCCCCGCATATATCATTCTCCAGCCCTCTCCGCCGTCCCCCCGCCCGACATCTTCCTCTCTTGCTCTCCTCCTCCACGGTCTCCCCCAGGCGCCACAGCATTCTCCTCTACGGGTCGAAAGGACTCGAACTCACGCTCATTATGTATCGCTATCTCACGGCGGCACTGCTTGCCACCGTTATTCCTTCTTCGTTTGGCTACAACCTTGTGCGCGAACATGCGGGACAGAACTTTTTCGATGGATGGAATTTTTACGGGGGTTGGGACAACTTGACAAACAGTGGGTACCTTCTTCTGTGTTCAACTGCAGCACGTACTGACGCGACGAGCAGGTCAAGTGTGGTGGTTGAACGAGGAAACAGCCACATCCGCGAAGCTTGCGTACATCAACGATGCCGGCCATGCCATCATGAAAGTTGACAACACGAGCGTCCTCACCCAGGGTCAAAAACGTAGTACAGTACGTCCTCCTTCAACGACGATTTGTCCGCAACAGCTACTCATGGGAAAGCGTAGATTCGTATCGAGTCGGAAAACTTGTACGACTTGGGAAGTGTTTGGGTCGTCGACATGGTCCACATGCCCTTCGGCTGCTCAGTATGGCCCGCATTCTGGACCAAGGGTCCCGTCTGGCCCAACAACGGCGAGATCGATATCCTGGAGGCGATCAACTTGATGACTTCGAACCAGATGGCTCTTCACACGACGCAAGGGTGCACACACCCTGCTCCCCCCACAGGCGCACAAACAAGCCACAACGGAGGCCAAGACTGTGGTACAGGTGACGGATGCACTGTTCAAGAAACCGCGGACAACAGCTACGGTACTGGCTTCAACAACGCGGGTGGAGGAGTCTGGGCTACCCAGTTTGATGCTTCGGGCATCTTGTGAGTCCTCGTGCATTGCTTCCATCCAGGAATATGTCAACTCACTGCCGCTCAAACTTTGTTTCCAGCATCTGGTTCTGGAGCGTATGTGTTTTCTGTTACTATTTTGGAACAGCGTGTCTGACAGATCTTCACAGAGGCCTAATGTTCCCCAGAACTTGCAAGGCGCGACTTCTTCCACTTTGGATATCTCATCCTGGGGTCCTCCTTCAGCAAGCTACGCCTCCAGCGCAAACTGCAACGTCACGGAGTACTTCAGCCCTCAGCAACTGATCTTCGATATTGCCCTCTGCGGTGACTGGTACGTACTCGCATCCATAACTAGGCAGGCTCCAAAGCTCATTTTGTCTTTTGCAGGGCTGGTGTCGACAGTATCTACCGCTCACAGTGCGGTTCTGCGGGCCCTACCGGCGACTGCTACCAAGACATGGTGCTTGGGCCCGGCAGCGGCAAATACGACGAAGCGTACTTCGAAGTCTCCTACGTCCGTGCCTACACCGACGGTACCCCTACACCTACGGCCACTCCCCAGACCACCGTCACTTCGACAGCGCTCGCGACTACGACTCCTTCCATTGCTGTCAACCAGAACACCGCTTCATCAGCAGGCGTCGAGAGCAGCCCCTTGCTCTTCACCAACATGGTTGTCTTGGCTGCTGGCTTCGCCGCCGCGTTCTACACATTGACTCTTGTCTAATTCCAATTTTCTTTTCCATTCATCCACATCCACCCACAGCCTCATTGGACTGGACTTCATATTTTTTGCTTCTTCACACATCTTCTTGTTCTACCTAGACGTCGTCGTCATGATTATGGCTGGTATTTACCCGGATCCTATTCCTATACCGTATTCCATTACGATACCTTACTCGCCGTGCTTACATCTAGTACGATATCTACGACTCCTTGGACTTTCTTGTAACACTTCTATGTTGGGCTTCCGGTGCTGGACCTCTTGTTCAATACTAATTGTGGCCTGTCTTGTGTTAATACTCCCATATACCATTGCATCTTCGAATTCTGTGGCCTGCAGGATGAGAAATGTCCGCAGATGTCCTCACTGGTAATTGCATGTGCATGTCCTCGGTCATTGCCAGCGCCAAATACGCTATTGCACGGCCGCGCGCCGAGAACCAAAGTTTTGCGAATTCGTCCGTACCTTCCGTCGAGTCATCCACAGCATTCCTTCAGGCAGCCTCAGCTTCGACGCAAGGCTCTCCTGGTTCTTCTCTTATAACGATGTGCTAGCACCCCCCATATTTGGACGACTTGTTATTCTTTGAAGCTGTTTGGACGGGATGGAGGCTCCACCCGATGCTCTCTCCGTAGGGCCCTCGTCGTCGGTAGCCGTGAGGGCTGCCAGGGATGTTGCGTTTGGAAGTGTGAGTTGACCTTCATACTAAATTGTCCAGAGCTTATACTGATGTTTTGTGCGCTGGGTATGCAGATTGCGGGAATGGTGGCCAAGGTCTTCGAGCACCCGTTCGACCTGACGAAGGTCCGGCTACAAACGCAAGTCTTGGATGCGACAGCGCGGTTCAGTGGACCTATAGACTGTCTGAAGCAGACATGGCAGAAGGAGGGTATCCGTGGATTGTATAGGGTGCGTCAGCTATGTTTTGTATTGGCGTGGAGGTTGGCTCATCTCAATTCGTTTACAGGGCCTTCCTGCACCCATCGTCGGAGCCATGACAGAGAATGCCGTCTTATTCCTATCATATAACGAACTACAAAACTCGCTGCGATGGGTCAGCGGAACTCCGTTGTCGCAAGAGCTGTCTCTCGGACAGCTTGGAGTCGCGGCTGCGGGTGCTGGTACTATCACCAGCTTCTTCTTGTGAGTTCTACTGCGTGTTTTGTCGCTTGCTCCGTCTCAGTGGTGTCATTTCACAGAACACCAATAGAGCTAGTCAAGTGTAAAATGCAAGTACAGATGCTCATGACCCCAGCCCTGGCTGTAGACGCAACCGTCGCGGGTGTTGGTGCCACTGCCAGTATACCCCCATCATCCGCATTCCAAAAGTTACCCGGACCCATCTCCGTCCTCACCTCCGTCATCCGCACTACAGGGCTACGTGGCCTCTGGCTAGGCCATACCGGAACGCTGATACGAGAGACCGGAGGTAGCGCGGCCTGGTTTGGATCCAAAGAGGCTGTCGCCCGCTTCCTGCTGGCCAGGCGACATGCCACACAAACACCTGGAGGCCCGAAACCTGAGTTGAAGGTTTGGGAGTCTGCTGTTAGCGGTGCCTGTGCGGGTGTCTCGTACAATGTTGCGCTGTTCCCTGCGGACACCGTCAAGAGCGCGATGCAGACCGAAGCGGAGCTACGTCCTCGTGGACCTGGAGAACCTGCACCGACGTTTGGTGGGACGTTTAGAGCGATGTACAAGGCGCAAGGATTGAGAGGGTTGTATGCTGGGTGTGGTATTACGGTGGCGAGAGCGGTTCCTAGCAGTGCTTTAATTTTCATCATTTACGACCAACTGAGTAGCTACTTTGCATAGAATGACCTACATAGACATGTGGATTCATAGCCGTATTATTATAGATTGTCAGATTGCATACATATGACGTCGCAGCACACGAGAATCGAGAACAATGGACAGAATGCGCAGGATTCCCGTGACTTTTGTGCGGAGAGAATGCGGCCGTGGGACAGTTGGCGGTAGCGCGTGGGGACCGTCTGACTTGCGTCGTCCGAGACAGTCAGACTACATCTTCGCACCCGAGCCTTCTTCCTCACACACTCCCACTCGCTCACCAGGGAATGCTCATACCTCCTTCGAGAGTGTGCTTGTCGTACTGCTCGCATATCGACTGAGGAAGCGGCAAGCGCAGGACTGCCTCGTGCGGAACACGAGGCTCGCAGTCGGGAATCCTAATACAGGGCGCTGGCCAGATCCACGGACACGGAAGTACCGCTCACCAGATTGGAGAGTTAACTGTGGCCGGTCAAACCCAAATACACAAAGCAGTGAGTCGTGTCCTTCATCTGGACCTGTACTCGGACACCATTTAACCCTGCTCTTTCCTGGTCGCCAGTACTACTCTTTCGTCTCCCCAAAGTTCACCTCACTTAGCGCACGCAGCTAAATCCAAGATGTCTATCGCGGCGGCAGACTACAGGCAGTTTGGTGGTCCCTTATCACCGAGCGGGGGCCATTACGCTCGATACGCACCCGAGTGTCGCCCAATGGCCACATATCCTACGTCTGCATCCAGCATTTCTCATGTAGATTCGCGGACGGTCCACCCACCGCCGCCACCGTCCAAGCCTTACGCTGCGTTCGCATTCGAGCTAGATTCCACCATGCAAAATACATCTGTGCGCCCTTCTGCACCTACGTCCCCCTCCCAGGATCGCTTCCACCGTGACCGACCTGGTCCCGTTGGAAGTGATCCTGCATTGTCTGCTGGGTACGATCACCGCAAGTTCCCGTCTACAAGGCAGTCATCGTACTCCGCATACCAACCTCGCCACAGCAATTTTGACTCAAAGAATCCATCTGCAGCGGTAATACAATGGTTTCGTACATACGTGTTCGACTCTAGCTTACGTGTCCTGACCAGAAACTTGACGGAGTTTGCCTCGACTTCCAAGCTGGACGCTGCAATACGTCATGCAATAAACATCATCTGTCGCTTCCCACAAGTAGTCAATCAGGACTGTATACTATCAAGGTAAGCTACGTTTCGTTTCGTGGTGGAAGTAGTGAGCGCTTACATTTCATCACTCTCCAGTCTTACGTACCAGGGCATGATGAACGAGTTGTGCCACTGACACCAGATTCTCGGTTTCAAGACCAACGGGAGCAGACCATAATACCGAGGTCGACCAATGTTGGCACGAGTGCTCGGACAGCGCCCTACCCGTATGAAGTCATTCCTCCTGAAGTGCGTCTTACCAGTTCTCGAATCTTTGAAACTCACCTCTGAACACATACGTAGATATGCCGAGACTTCAGGAAAACGGGTATATGTAGCATGTTCCAGCAACGAGGATGTAGATATAGGCACATTCCTCCTGGAGCACCACTTCCCGCCGCCGACAATCCCACCTCAAACTCATCTCGCGGCCACGAATATGACTTCCAGCGTGGTCCAGAGTCTTCGAACCGGTATGAACACACCATACCTCAAGATAATCTCCAGGATACCCAGCGACATTCTTTAACGACTCTGAACCGATCTTCGTTCGCGGAACAGCTTCGCCAACGTTCTTTGCCGCAGCAAACTCTACATGTGCCTCCGCAAAGTGATACTCAGCCCTCTAATCCCTCAACTCAATCCGTGTATAATGTATATCAAACCTCTGTCGAAACGTTCACCGCTTCTCCTTATTCGCCTCTCAGTCCCGGAATCCAAAGCCAGTCCTACATTCACAAGCGTCGGGTGGACACCCTTGTTTCCTCTGCCCCTTCTGTCACGTCTCACACCGCCCCTTCTCGACCAACCTCGATATCGACACCGTCAAATGCTTCTGCTCCTGCTTCCTATCTGGTACCTCCGCGATTACACCAAGATGCGGTTATGCAAAGTCTCTCTTCTCTGGTCAAGCTATCCGATCCACAATCACCTCGGACACTCTATCCATCTAGTAATCCTCGCTCATATATCGCAGCTGTGCCTCCCTCGTCACGCCCTTCTGTGGACGTTGCGTCTCCGCCTATCTCTCCGCCTATCTCTGCCGCGCCACCTCACGGCGGTTTGGTAGTTAAGTTGCCGTGCACCGTGGAGACAGGTTCTCTGAATCCGCAGAATGTCGTGCGCCCTCCTGCGCCCATTTCAGGACCGCCCAGTCCGTTCCCCACACAGCTCGCTCAAGGGCTCCCTCCTCGGTCGTCCAATACCAGGGCAGAGAAACTTCGTGATGTCCCGTCTGCGCGCGAAGAGACTGCCTCCCAGAAAGCCCTCCTGACCATTCTCAGCAATGAGAAACCTCAAGTCACTACCGAGTCGTCTACGACGCCGTCCGCTCCGGTAGCCGAGGAGGCTCAGGCGAAGAACACCAGCAGTTTGCAGTCGAGAAGCAATGTCGGTATTGAAAAGCCAGCGGAAGCGGCTGATTCTGCGCCCACTCCCGTGCCTGCAACATCTACGCTTCGTCCGGAGTCCAAGCAGCCCAAGCCCGACTCCAAACCAGTCCCTTCGTCCGCTCCGACTGTCCCTGCTACTTCTACCAAGCCGTCACCCAAGCCTGCGAAGACGACAGGACAGGTCACCAAACCTGCGAAGCCTGTTCCACCGCTCAAGAAGCGCGATCAAGAGAGGGTTTCGCCACCGAAAGCAGAGCAATCAACGAGTGTCGCGAAAACTTCGTCCTGTAATGCGTCTGCGCCTAGTGATACCACCCCAGTGCCTCGATCAGTATCACCAAAACCTTCTAGTCGAGTCGCCGAGAAACCTGCACCAGTTGCTTCGCTAGCTGAGAGCAACATACCCATTACTTCAAACCAGGCAGTCACGCAGGTTCCTGGTAAGATCGCTGCATCTGCTCCACGACAGCGTGAGGTGCGTGACATGCTTCATTCGATTGACATCTCCCCGTTGACCTTCTTTCTCCAGGCATGCAGGAACTTCCTTGCGGGTTATCGATGCAGCAGGGAGCCTTGCCCATACTTGCATCCTGAAGAGTCCCCTTCGGACCCCAGCTCGCCACAGACCTTAGCGAGCGAACAGGATGCATCGAGGTCGAACGTCTCCACGCCGGAGGCCAAAGCTTCATCTCAGCCGGTGAAGGCAACTAAACCGGAAGTCGAAGTGAAAACCTCTGCTACTCCTGCACAGAGTGGGCGTTCTTCACAGAAGTCGACTTCGTCGGTGGCAGTCAACGACGAAGAGTCCATTACGCCACGTCCTTCTGCCGCATCGTCTATTCGGCGGAATCTCCCAGTAAGTAGACGGTTTATCCGGTCAATGATTATATCTCCCTCATATTCTGCTACCAGCCAGCACAGCTAGACAAGATCTGTCGTAATCACCTTCACGGGTTTTGCTTCTTTGGGTGGGATTGTCTCCGTAAACATGTTGCACGGGATAGGTGGGAAGAGGTGAGTAAGGTGTCCCATCATATGCAAACATCGAAGCTGATTGTCCCATGCCACGCAGTTCTATGACCAAGTGGATCTATGTCCCGATGGCCCTGAAGAGTGTGGATTGCGGCGCTGTCAGTTCAAGAAACCGAGTATCAAACAGGAATCGATTGCTACAAGTGTCCAGGACGTCCCTCAAAGCGCCCCTTTGAGGCAAGCAGACATCAAGAAAGATACTGCTCCCACAGCTGAATCGTTGAAATCGACTGAAACCGTCGCTCAAGTCCCCATCATCCCGCCGTCTTCTACCCCCACTGCTAGCAATGCATCGGATACAGCATCCAAAGTACGCAAGAAGCGCGTCAAGAAGCCTCTGGGTAAAACGGTAAATGCCTCTTGTCATCTCTTCACAATTCTTTTCTCATGATTGTCTCCAGGAGTCGTTGGACTCAATCTCATCGGAGTCCTCTGTTACGGTCAGCACCCGCCCGACATCCCCAGAGGCCGACTCTCCCGTAGCGCCGGTCAGCAAGAAAGCAGGTAAAGATACGGCGACGACCTCGAGTGCGCCCAAGAAGACTGCGGGCGATGTCAAGGCACCGCGCAAACCTGCGGGACAATCCGGTTCAAGCTCTGCGCTGAAGGCATCCACTGATCGTACTGAGAAAGTCGAGGATAAGGATAAGGGTAAGACTCCTGAGCCGCAACAGAAGAACCAGGTAAGAGCCGGCTCATATATCGAAGCTAGAGCACCGTATACTAACTTTCACTTGTTGTTTCTTCTCACCTCCACCGTCGTTCTCACACCGCCCTAGGATGTTGATCGCCTTGTCCAGAAGCTATACAAATCGGCGGCAAAGCCCTCAACATCAGCTGGATCCAAGAAGGCCGCCGCCAAAGCTACTAAGACTGCCGGTCCTGCATTACCCCCAGGCCTTGGATTAGAGTCGCCGCAACCGGCCGAGAGCGTCGTGGTGGTCGTTCCTGACGCCGCAAGGGTCACTTTTGGTGCAGGCTTCCACGTTGAGGACGTCATGACAGGCTTCGAGTCGCGGGAAGTTGTTCTTCGCAGTATTCCTGCGACACTTACTGCCGATGTCATCAAGGATGTTCTACAGAAGTTCGGTGAAGTCGTCAGCGTCGTTATCCCCGAAACGAAGAAAGAACGTACGATGAACGTCAAGGCCGCCTTCGCGCACTACGCGCACGCTGGCGCCGCTGTTTCAGCTCTCGAGGGCGCTGACGTACTGGGTGGCGAGCTAGACATCATTCTCAACGCCACTTCCACGGGGAAAGCCATCGTACACGACGGCGACGTCTGCTTGGAATTCCCATCACCGAGCAAGACTGCTTTCGCAGGATATTCGAATCAAGCCAAAGCAGAAATTGCTATTGCAATGGCCTCTGAGCAGGCGATGTTCGGCGAGATCTACGAGGGACTACCCAGCCTTGGTGTGGTCAATGTTCGATTCCAAGGCCTCGATCCTCAAGCGCAGTGCAAGGACGTAGAGAGGCTCGGTGGGCCGGACAGTGTCATGCTTGGCAACTACAATTACAGGCGTTTGGAGACGGCTTTGGAGCAACTGTACGATAGACTCGAGGGATACGGTGATTTGGACTCTCTGGACGTCCTACCTCCCCCTTACCACAACGGCATCGTTCGCGCCTGGGCGCGTTACAGTAAACCCAAGACTGCAGAGAAAGTATGCGCGGATATGAACTTCCGCTCAATGAGGTTCATCGGAAACGCGAAGCTCTCTGCTCACCACCAGCGGTCGCTCAAGTATACCCTTCCTGGCAACATCTTCGAAGCGCTAGCGTTTGACATCCGTTATCTTCGCTATTGCGCCAATACACAGGATCACCGGTGCAACGTCATGATCACAGACAGGAGACGGTTCACCGATAGTACTGCCGTCACAGTCAAGCTCGTAGCGGAAGATCATACGGTGTTAGGAAGGCTGAAGATGGCCTTTGAGAGAATCCTCAGAGGAAACCGAGTGATGTTGGGTGGAAATACCGTCTGGGATCCTTACTTCGCGTCTCCAAATGGGCTTGCTTTCCTGCTCGAACTCCAACAGAACTTCCCTGGTGTTGTTATCAACAACAACCCTCGTCGCAGGGTTCTGTCCCTGTTTGGTGCCCCAGGCAGATCGCAACTGGTTCGACGAGCTATCATAACGAAAGCGGAGGAGATGCGTGCCAGACCCTTCAAGAAATTCTCACTCAAAGGAAGGCTGGTCGGGCTCTTCATCAGCGCTGATTTGGCAAAACTTCAGGAGGAACTGGGACCAGGCAATGTCTCCATCGATCTCGCAGAGAAGACGTTGACAGTACACGGTAATGAGGACGCTTTCAAAGTAGCTCGTCTCGCCATCTCGGCTGCTCAGAGGAGACATCCCGAAGAGAAAAAGGTGGTCGAGCGTGCATGCCCTGTATGTTTCGACGAGGTCACCTCTCCCGTCAGCCTCGACTGCGGTCACGCATGGTGCAAGTCCTGCCTCACCGACTACCTCCTCGCCTCAGTCGACACCCGCGTCTTCCCTCTCAAATGCCTCGGCGACGAAGCTCGCTGCACGCACCGCGTCACCCTCCGCGTTGCGCGCGAGATCCTCTCCCCCACCCAAATTGACGCGATCTTCCAAGCCTCCTTCCTCGCCCACATCCACGCCCGCACATCCGACTTCCACCACTGCCCCACGCCCGACTGCCCACAGATCTACCGCGCGGCCCAAGCCAAGGGGACCGTGCTGCGCTGCCCGTCCTGCCTCGTGCGC
>RWJN01000427.1:14402-29720 GCA_004332605.1 Steccherinum ochraceum
CGTGAAGGGCGGCGGAGCGTGCATGTTCGAGAACCCGAGCTCCGCGTTGCTCGACGACCCAGCGTTCGCGTTCGCACCAGCGTTGCCGCCGTTGTTATTGTGCGCGAACAAGTTCCACTCGTTCGCCACGCCCGGGGTCTTCATACTCGGCAAGCTCGACACCCTCGAATGGCGACGCCCCGGCGTCCCGAACCCAGGTCGTTGCGGCGACGTCCCATCCAAACCCGCCTCGTGTCCATGGCCCAGCTGCAGGTGGCTCCCACTCGCCAGCGGGGTCGCCAAGTTGCCGAATATGCCACCGGATCCGGGTCCAGACAGCGGCGTGCGCATGTACTGCTTCCAGAACTCCTTCAGCTCTTCCTTCGTCGCCAGAGGTGTCGTCCCGGACCCGCCGAAGCTCAGCCCGCCGAACGAGGACAAAGACGTGTTAGACGACGCATGCGACGCGGACGTCCCAGACGACTCCGCGCTCGCGTCGCTCGCACTCGAGTTGGTATCGGAGCGGACATGGTGGTGGTGTTGGTCGGCTCCCATATGCACGTCCCCGCGCCCTCCTGCCTCAGCAGAGTCCTCGTGGTGGCCGCGATGCACGCCAGAGAAGAACGGCTCGCCGTCGGTCGCGAGCCCAGCGAGGACAGCCGGATCGTCCAAGCTCATCAACCCAAACGCACTCGAGAACCCCTCGCCCCGATCGCCGCCGCCGCGCGACGAGCCGGGCCTCACGCCAGCCTCGGCGTCGCCATGGTGGTCGGCGGCGCTATGCGCGGAAGTGTGGTTCTGTACGGATGGAAAGGGAATACCTCGTCCGCCCGTAGTGGAACCTGTCCTTGTCGCAGCAGCTCCTGTGGTTGAATCGTCTTTAGCCGTCGCGTCATGAAAGGACTGTCCACCCCACGCTTCTCGTTGTTGGGCACCGGAGACGGCGCCATGAGGCTGATCGTACAAGCCTTGTTGTATCATTTGAAAGTTCATGTCCGACGATACGGGCACGCTGACGTTGTTCATGCCGGATCGGTTGATGAGGTCGACCTGGGCACGGTATCGCGCCATCATGTCTGGGCTTGCCATGTTGTCCATCGATGTAGACGAAGTCGTGCTTGGAGTCGGCGATTCCCTGCGGTGATCTGGGACATAACCTGGATAGCCTGGGTACCCCATGAGGCTCGCTCCAGACTGGTAAGGCGCCGAAGCTGGAAGGCGCATGGCGGCCAGGCTGGTTGTGCCCGGTGCATGAGGTGCGTTGAGCAAGTACTCGTCAGGGATGCCGGGTATCCGAGAAGAAGTGCCGCCGGCAGACGAGGTGCTCGACGTTCTGGAATGGCCTTGTACCGAAGGGTACTGCTGGGAATACGAGATGTGTGGGTACTGCATGTGGCCAAACTGTGTCGCCGACAAGGGTGGAAGCGCGGGATGACCCGCGGAGAGAGACGTCGCAGCGAGAGCGCTGTGTGCGTTGTGCTGGAGAAGCTGGGAAGGAGGTGGATGACCGGGACCCTGGGGCGCGGTCTGGCGATGGAACTTGACGAAAGTGCATCGGCATTTACGAGAGACACATTTCGCTGTTGTACGCGAGGACTGTCAGCATCAGCTCGATAAACGACGAACAGACGACGCACAGCATGGATTGCAGCCATCGCAAGGGAGGCTGGACTGAACACACTGATCGCAGGCCTGTTTGGAGGTAGTTGCTCTGGAAGCAGCGGTGGGACCCTTTCGCCTGTTGGGTGCGGTGGTGGTGGGAGGCTTCTCGGACGCATGACACTTGTTTACATGGCGAGAGAGAAGATCACTGCGGGTGACGGAGCACGTTCCCGATTTGGACGGAAAAGGCGGCGCAGAGGATTAGCAATCGCGCTCTCTTCCCACAAAAAGACAAAAGACAAGGGAGTCTCACCTTCGAGCGAACTGGTCGCCACAGTGCTGGCATTTATATGGTCTGTCGCCGGTATCTGGAGAGGGGAGGGTTAGCAAGGACGAGCAGGACGCGAGAATAGGTGAGAGAGGATAGACGCCAGGATGGGAGGGGGCGCTCGATGGAGCCGTGGAGCTCGAGTCGATCTCTGGGAGTCCTCGAGACGGAGGCATCGCGTAGTAGCAGTACTCACGAGAGCGCATGTGCCGGGCGACATGTTGAGGACGAGTAAAAGTCGAGTTGCAGACAGGGCACTGGAGGTGGTGGCGACGGCACCGAGGAAAAGCGGAGATCAGTATTTGGGAGACAGAGAATGGTGCACTGGAGGAGAGAGGACGTACTTTGTGATCGCCCGCCATATCGGGAGTGGAGAGCGGGAAGTGGGTGTAAGTGGTGTAGCTGGGGAGTGGAGGGGGGGCAGAGTGGATTGAGAACAGGGATGGGTGTTGAGAGCGGAAAGGAGAAAAGCTGGAGTGGGACTGTTGTGGCTATATGAGCAGAGAGCGAGATGGTGGTTCGTGGCAGACGTTGAGTGTGTCGAGAGATGCGCGTGTCCTCTCTCCCCGTTTTCCCTCTGCACAGGCCAAGCATATCGTGGGAAGATATTGACGTCACTCGCTCTTCGCCAAACAGCCTTTCATTCTTCCTGCCCAGCGCCCGCTTCATTCCACGCTCTACACTACTGTACAATGCACTCCGCAGCCTACATTCCAACCCGCTGCACATCGACCACTCTGCCTCCACCGACCTCGGACAGCGTACACGCCTCTCTCCCACCGCCCATGCTTCACGTCGTCGACAGCGAACGCCAAAAAGAGGGTCGAACGTCTCTACTGATCCCTGTGGAGCTACGTGACATCATAGCGCCCGCGAGATGCGAGCGGAGATCAACCCGCTAAACACACCATACGTCATCAGCCTGTCTTTTCCTTTTCGGGAATCTGCAATCGGATGCACTTGCCTTGGCGCCGCCAGTGGCACGAACACCTCTGCCTCGCTTCTGCAGGTGGGATTGAGTCAGTAAAATGAAGCAACGTTACAAGCAAACAAGTCAATGGGCGAACGAGAACGAGAATGAGAAAGAAGGAGTGATAACTGGAATGAAAATGCATTCGACAACTCCCACGCTGTTCGACCGACCGAACGCACACCCCCGCCACCCGACGCTCTCATGTCGCAAAAACCGCAACAACAACAACAACCACCGCCTGAGCATCAAATCTGCCATAGCAACACGCTCAACACCTGTCCTTCGGTAACACGGGCCTAAAGCACCCACATCAACGCACCCCCGGTCCTCCAAATTCGAGGGTGTTGATGCGGTCCCATGCAGCGAATCCATGGCTTGAGAACATCCGGAGAGCGAATTCGAAGGAGGTGAGATGAGAAGATGCGTAGAAGACGACCCCAGTTTGCATGCGCATGCGCATATAAAGCAGATGATTCTGCTGCGATTTCCGCAGCACGTACGACTCTCTTCCAGTCATGATCACGTACGACTCTCTTCCAGTCATGATCAGATCCCATTCTCCGGATAGAAGATAGAGTTGCTCTCTGTCTCTCCACCCTATAATTAACCCGGAGGAATGCGCGTTACGCCGGACGGATGCATGATGCATATAAAACCGGATCGCGAGACCCCATCAGAGTCACCGTCATCTGCACGCGCTGCTTCACGCTAGAAGCCTCCTGGTAATATCTCATCTGCCACCCCCTCAAAGTTCTTTCTTTCTCGCGAGAAAGGGAGAAAACGAGATGCGACAGAACAACGAAACGTGGTGGAAGCGGATGTGCAAAACGACGACTGGCCGCTGGGTGATCGCAAGTCCCTAGTGTGCTGCACCGGAGTACAGGACAACCCATACTCCGTGTACAGCTTGGACTTCGACGCCGGTCAAGCAATCCGAGTTTGAGTCGGAGAGACAGCCTGGCTGGCCACGCCGGAGCGATCGTCCAAAGCGCCAGAGGAACCAGGAAGCTCGGAGCGGTATTGAATGCAGCAACACAACGGGAAAGAAGCACATTCAAAGACCCACGAAGAGAAGCCAGGTAGCAAAGAAAAAGAAGATAGAGCGGAAAGCAGCTCAGAGGAAAAGAGGGCCTTCCCGGGTGTTCTGCATTGTATACAGCGTCCGCCCTACGCCCCTTCTTCTCCCTTTGCATACATATGCAGAAAAGGCAACAGAGTGTCCGCATCCGCAGTTAGACGTGTCCCACGGCCGCGAGACCAAAGCCAAGGCCAAATGAACGTGAAAAAATACGTTCAACACAATACAGAGCGAAACCGACGATCCCTTGCTCATCCTCGTCGACGAACCCAAGAATCCAAGAGGAATGGATAGTCAAGTACTCCAGCACTCCAACACACCCACACCACAGCATACCACGTTTCCTCGGTCTCTCGAGCACCCACACCACACCACACAATAACCCCGAAGCTTTTCCCTCGCGCTCCATACCCCACAAGTTGAAGACATATGAGGGTTCGCGGGAAGGCAGGCTTCGTTCGGGATCCGGATACGGTCGCGCCACCACAAAGACGCCTTGTGGGTGCGTGTGTGGGCGCGAGGCAGCTGGACTGCAAACGCCTCGTGTGGCGGAGGGTCGGGTCCACAAAACGACGCAGAAACAACTTGAAGGCAGGAAGAGAGAACGGAGGCGAAAGCAGGACAGGACAACAGACAGAAGAGCAGAAGAGATCAACGGAAGAATAACATAACGGGCAGATGATATGTCGTGTGCTCTGTGCGCTCTTTCCGTGCACGCCGTCTCATCTGCATCTGTGTACTTAGTACTATATGCGTGCCCGTGTCATCAGATCAACGTTCAACACGACTATCGTCTCCACGACGACGACGACACTAGCACTAGTGCCGATAGCAGATCGCGAGATCGGGGTGGTCTCCGGAAGCACAACCATGTCATGCCACGAGGGAAAGATCCATAATGAACGGAAGGAGTCCAAGCCCAAAGCGAGATCTGCCCCACACGATAGAGGGCAGATTCGCTCTTGCTTTTGCCAGAACGTCGGAGATGGGCAATGGGCATCAAAGGGTGGGGTGCTTTTCTCCGCGTGGAGTGCGAATGGTGGAGACTTGGGAAGCGGATCAAGAGAATAATCAAAGCGAAAGACCGAAATGACAGGAAATGTGGAAGGAGATGCAAGGAGGGGAGAACGGAAAGGTACTCAACGGTTTGATGTTCTCCAACCCGAGGTATTTCAAGTCGACGGGGACGTAGTGCTTGTTGGGTAAGGCGTATTCGACGTCGTTCACGAACGGCTGCTGCGCGATGATCTTCTGTGCCATCTTGTACAACGTCGCCTACAAAAAAGCATGCAAGGAAAAACCACCGGCGTGTCAGGCGACTATCCTCCCATCTATAAACGACCAACGTTCAAAGACATACCTGCACGCTAGCACTCTCGTCCACAGCGAACGTCTCCAACGTAACCTTCCTCGCATCCTCCGCCACGCTCTCCCCGTCCCACGCAGAGCCCTTGCCAGCGAACTTCTCCTGCGCCGGGGCGACCACCCCGTCGTTCCCCTGCGTGATCACGATGGGGAACGGAGCGTAGGTGTAGGTGAGGTCGATGGACGTGCTGAAGATCCGGTCGGAGACTTCGGTGAGCGTCGTGAATTCGTCGCGGACGAAAGACTCGAAGGCGGAGCCGGTGGATTTGAGGACTGGGTGGTGGACGTGAGGGTGAGTGTGCTGGGTAGGATGGAGGAGGGGGGGGGGAGGAGACGTACCGAGGAGACCTTGGATGCCGGCGGATACTTTCGCGATGAGCTTGTCCTTGCCTTGGGTCCCGTCGATCTACATAATCCCAAGCGCGACAGAGTGAGACACCGCGTCGTCTCAAAACACATCGGATCCGCTCACCTCAACCTTAGTGATCCTCACATCATCTCCATCCCGATAGAACGAATGCGGGTGCTCTTTCCCATCCTCGACCTCGATCCGCTTCCAGCGCAACTTCTCGATCGTCACGAATGCTTTGTGGATGTGCGCGTACTTGTTTACGAGGAACGATCCGAGGTGCAGGGCAAACCGCTCTGGGTGGAGGATGTGGGGTGAGGTCTTGGCGAGGTCTACGGTGAGACACGGCTCTGGTCAGCATTGCGCGATGCTTAGAGAGGGGGCGGGATGAAGCGTACAGTACGTGATGTTCTTGACTGGGAGGAGGGTATGCCGTCGAATTAGCATTTGGAAAATGAAAAGCAGGCGATGGGGCACGCACTGGAATCCGTGGCTACGACCACTGAGTTATCTGCTTGAGTATAGCTGGATGAGAGAAGCAACAGATCAGTATCCTAGACGATTTCAAGCTCAAGAAACGACGCACCTTATATCGATATTACCCTCTAACAACGCACACACATTGTACTCAACAACATGATGCCACTTCCCCTCCCTCACGATTCTGAAGACCCTGATTTTGTCCTTGCCATAGCGAGCGTGAGCGAGGTGAGATTCGGTGGCCATAGCGAGCGATGCGGAAGTAGTCTCTGTAAAAGTAGTAAAGATGAGTAGAAACTGATGTCCGACTGATGCTGCAGGACAAGGCCAGAGAAACAGAGAGTAAAGCTTTCGGGGGCTATTTATTGCGACATGACCGAGCGGGTATGATAAGGAGGGAAATGCCTGTGATCGATCTTTCGGTCAGGAATGGAGAGGTTTGGAATGTCTCTGGACCATGTCTGGAGAGGTCCGGACTGCGCTGAGAGCGATATGTCGTCGTTTCACGGGTAACAAACCTGTGAACAGTCGTATTCGAAAGAGACGACGAGGTAAAGAAGAGCTTCTAACTGGCAAAAGAGTCGAGATCCTCAAGTTTGAATTCGCAATAGAGAGTTGGCCACGTGATCGGACACCGGCGAGTCCCGGGCGCGGCTTTTTCAAGTTCGTTGGCAGGCCCAGCGTCGCCCCCACCGTCACAGCACACACGCACCTCCTCCCCACTCCTTCCTCGCCGTCGACCCCGACACCCCCACCATCGGCGAGCCACCATGATCCGCCCTGCTGCCCGTTTCGCTCCCAGGCGATTCCCCCGACAAAACGTTGCACCGCGTCGGTTCGCGTCGAACACTCCCAACGCCACGGAGGGTGCGCAGAAGAAGGCGGAGGATGCGCTCGCGTCCGCACAGAAGTACGCTGGAGAGGCGGTTGCTGTTGGCAAGCGGTTCTTAGGTCCTGTTGGCGACAAGTTGGGCAATGCGCTCGGATGTGCGTATTCATTTCCATCCATTGTGCGCTATGTGCTTTTCGTACTGACGTGACTATGTGTTTCTGCTCATTCATTGGCGATTATGACACCCTTCGCACTTGGATATTCAGCATACCGCCAACCACTCGTTTACAACTTCTCCGTCGCTCGTGAATTCTTGAAGCAGGTCTACGTCGCCGAGCGACTCCAGCCTCCCACCTCGGTTCACACTATCACCAACGCGTATTCGACAATCTGGTCTCGCGCCAGCAACCCTCAGTACTGGAGGGAGATCGCGCGGTCAGGAGAGTGGGCCAAGGTCGGCGTTTACGCGGTAGAGGCGTATGGTATCTACAAAGTGAGCTATCTCTTTACAACCACCCTCCGAGTTCGGAATTGGTGTTATCTCGGTTTATGCACTGTATTGAAACAGACAATTTACCCTGCTTTCTTTTCTAGGTCGGCGAGATTATTGGACGAAGAAGTCTTGTAGGGTACAACCTGAACTAATTGTTTTGCCATCTTTCGCAAAATGCATTTCACTGGACTCGACTTAGACCAGGGCTGTGTTTCCTCTTCGCGGTTCCTGGCAGTCTGCCCCTCGGCTGTTTTAGGATTCGTCTAGACACTTCACTGCAAACCTCGTAGGTCATGCTGCAAATATACCTACACTACCGCTGAGCATATGCGATTTGTGTATTATCACTGCCTGGCTATAATTGGTCTATTCTAGGAGTGGGGACATTGGTTAAACAGTGGTTCACACATGAAGATTTCATTGAGACTCGCGCATGGCTTCATACTGCGGCAGACGAATGTCGATAACGAAGGCGGTGGGAGCTCGCACCACATTACATTTTCCGATCATAGGTAGATCATCCAACACACGAAAACTAAATGTATAGAATATCTTGACACAGCACCTTCCTCTAAAGCCAGAACGCACGTCTAAAGAGGACGCCAAAAGAGCGAACAGGAGTGCACGGAAGGAGGAGCTTTAGTCGTCCTTCTTGCCAATGCGCTTCTCAGCCTCGTCGATAGCAGCCTTGTCTGTCTGAGGTCCACCAGCAGCTAAACAGGGTTGATACGGTGAGTGTGAGAAGCTTGACAGGTGAGGAAAGCACTTACCAGCACCGAAGAGAGCGGGAGCGACGAATGGCCTCTTGAGGTCGCCCTCTGCAGGCTTGCCGAGCAGGTGGATCGAGACAATCTTCGCGTCGTAGAGGTTCTTCAAGCCCATGAGTGCCTGGATGAACAGAGGCTGAGTGTACCTAGTTCAAACACGTTTGACATTAGGAAGGCTGCGGTGATGAACAGAGGACAAATCCGACGCACTTCATGTACCCGTGCAAGAAAACCATCATGGCGAGGCCCATGTATACACCCCTGATCGCTTTCGAGGTCTCCTGGAGGTCGTAGTCCTTCACGGTTATTGTCACGAGCTGACCAGGTTCACTTGACTGTGAAGAGAGCGATGCGTTAATGGCTTGCCAGACCTATCAAATTTGATGACGGAGGTCGTACCATGGGGCTTGGTGCCTCAACTGTACAAAGCAGGATCAGAATAGGTCAAAGACACACTACAACCATCGCGACATACCATATTTGAGGACAGTCTGGTCGTTCTTCGACTTGACCTGCGTACATGCGACAAAGTCAGCACCACGCTGGCATTGGAACGGCAAGTATGGACGCACCTTTTGCGACACGAAAAAGTACACGCCGAGCACGAGGACCTGGACTACGACGTATCCAATACGAACGTAGTTGAGGGTGACCGGGTCGTCGAACGGAATCTTCCTGGCCACTGTCACACGAGTGCAAAGGCAGCTTCAGTTCAACAGAACTCCAAACCCTCGGTATCGGGAATACTCACGTTGCATGGCCCCGAGGGAGATGACCAGGTTAGATGCGGCGGCGGACATGATTGGGCGCACAAAAGACAACTGGGAAGACCAAGACGGGAGGAGGAGAGGGAGACCTGGAAGAAGAGGGGTGGGGAGGAGAATTCGTTGGATGAGGATACGCGGCACACTTCATACGTGTCTGCTTCACCGCCAGGCACGCGGCGCTCAAAATGGAAATTCATCACATGATCAATATCTTTTCGCGCCGTCGCGAGACTCAACGCGGCGCAAACTGCAGCTGAGTGGAAAGGATACTCATGCTACGGATGGACGTATGAAGTGCCCCCTCATGGGAAACAAGAGGTTGCTGAAATTCGCGCAAGAACGTGGAGTTGAAGATTCAAGTTATACTTGGATGTGATGAACACCTCAGAAGCCTCCTCCGAGCTACAATCGTCGGTGAGTATAGTACTCAAGTACATTCACTGCAGCTCGTATAATACTACCCGCCCACCATCAAAATATGAGTAATAAAGATACATGGAGAAAAGCCTAACGACTCAAAGATTGGCCTGGATGTAGTCCGAATCGTCCACGGCTGGAGCGGGTGAGGGTATGCGAGGGTCAGGATCAGGATCAGCCATGGGTGACGCCATCTGTGAGGCTGAAAACTCGAAGTCGGGTATCGTAGAAGGAGGACCAGATTCGGGGGTATACGCGTTTGAATGGATGCCGTTGTCCATGGAGGTGGTAGGCGATGAAGCACTAGCTGGAGTCGGGGAAGCGAGTAGGAGCGTAGCAGGATCAATGTGCAAACCCTCCGAGCTATCTGGGTCTGGCATGACGGAAAAAGAGGAGAATGTGCCGGACATGTCGACGTCCATTGCCATAGCTATATGGGAGCTGCTGGTCCCCGGTTCGTCGTCGACTGTGGGTTTCTGTTTCTTGCGCTGCTTGCCGCGTTCGGTGCCTTTGTCGCTGCGTTCTTTGCGCTTCTTGCTGACCACCGCTAGGGATGCGCCTGTGATGGAGGATACGGTTGCGATGTGTGGTCCTTCGCCGAGTGGTGGTGTGGGTACGGATGCGCTTTCTGAGTCTCCTCCGTCTCCTTCGACCTCGACCTCGCCGTCGCCGGCCAACTCTGGATCTAAAGATGCCGACAACGCTGAGTGCTTCCATCGGAACGTTTGCGAACCAGGTGTAGCTTTCGCAGTGGTCTGCGTACTAGGTCTCGTCCTCGCTGTCCTGTCCACAGTTATCATACGCTCATTCAACCACGCCTGGTACTCCTCATCGTCCAGCAGATGGAAGTGCGCGCGTCCGCTCCGCCAGGCAGCGAGCAGCAAAGTGATCTCGTGCTGCGAAGAGATCTCGGACGGGGCCTTGAACTCGGGCAAAGGCCAATTCCGCACGACGACCCGGTGCTTGGAGGTGATCTTTTCGAAGTTGACGTAGTGTATGGAGGTGCATTGGCCGTGGGTGATGTCGACTGGAGTAAAGGATAGGGTAGTCAGAAAGAGTTGCATGAAAGGAGGGGCCCAGTATGCGTGATGGCTTACAGAGGCGTTGGGTGATGAGGGTGGATGTTTCTTGCTTGAGGCTGGCTACGTACTTGAGGTAGCTGAGATTTGGGGTGGGATCTAGGAGCGTGAAGACATGAGTGTACTCGACGAAAGGGAAGTAGGAGATGTCGTACCCAATGCTAAAGACGAACTGGCACTCGCAAGGTGCTCCACGGGGACGACCGCGGAAGTACTTGGTATGGGCAACGCCATCGCAACGGCACTCGGCAATGTCAGACAGTACCGTTCCATATGCTTTGCGACGTCTCTGATCGTGCACTTGTGACAATTCTTAAAGAACTGAGACACGCGGTCGCTCGTCGCGAACGTCCATGGCTTGTAGTCATGGATCCCTTCACCCCGGACCGCAATGACAGCGACTTCAATGCCAGTCCGAGTACGCAGGTTTTCCAGCTACAACACAGATTCGACAGATGAGGACCAAAAGAGATGGACATCGAGGAGGAAGAACGGACCTCTGTTTGAATCGCCTTCAGTGTCGTTGCTACATCCTTCGCGACAGGCACAGTCTTGCTCGCCTCTTTCGCTGCATCCTTCGCGCGTTTCTCTGCCAACTCTTTCATGCTATCCGCCGTCGCTTCCGCGCGTTCTTGGGACGACATGGAGTCCCACTCTGCCTTGACTTGCGCGATGACTTCATGCACTTTCTTGCGCGGGGTGTCTGGAGGGAGAGCTGCGGAACAATGAGATGGATATTCTTCTAGAGAAGGGAGCAACTCACAGTTGTTGATTTCCACTATCCTGGTGTGCAGGAACGCGTTCCATACGGATGGTCCGCGTTTGGTTTTGGCAGGTGGGTGTAGCGAAAGCATCACGCTGCAAGCTGTCGTTGGTGTTGTTGCGCGTGGCTCCCGGGGTCTTTCTGATCTGCGACGCGTCGATGAAGGTTTCTGTGCACCAAAGAGGCGTAGAATGTGTAGAAACGCGAGCAAGAGAGGCAGACGAGTGAGAGAGGAAGACTGGAAGAGTCGAAGGCCGAGCCGAGAGTAACCGGTTCGGCGCTTGAGCACGTGCGCGCGTTACTCTTTTAGATTGCATTCGCCTTCCTGGCACTGTGCATCCTGAGGCTTCCTCTGGATTTCCTTTCATCTGTGTTTCTCCCCTCTCGTTATCCTACAGTCTATCTGTACCCTATCTCAGTCTCAACCCGGTAAGCCATTCACTCATGTGTACAGATTGCACCTTTGGCTAAAACAGACATTGGAAGGGCGATTTCCTCGGGACCGAGTCGATATCACACGTCGATGGTCATCCTCTTAGAAATCTTTTGCTCGTGACATCATTTGAACCTCTGCAACCCGACTGTTGCGACATGGAGATGTTCAAATTCAACATGGTATGATAGGCTCGCGATATATACGCGTGCTACGCTGACCATGTCGCGACAGGTACAAGGGATCCTCTCCCGGAACAAACAGTTCGCCCTTGGTCTCGTCACTGGCATCGCAATAGGATTTCTCTTGCCTGAACTCATCGTATGGTATTGGCAACTTGATGACGACCACGGCCATCATCATCACCACCACCACCACCACCATGACCATGACCACGATCACGCACACGATCACGAGCATGATCACTGGCACGAGGACGACGATTTCGATGACGAGGACGACCATTGGCACGGTCATGATGATTAGCTTCTCCCTTCGTCATGCATGTCAAACTTTATTGGCTTCAGCAAAAGGGATTCACTCGCTGGTAGAGGGCTAAGGCCTAAAGTCTTCTGGGGAGATAGCTTGTACATATGGGCGATGAAGGTACGCACGTCACCTCGACTTGCATCGTACTCCCCTGACTTGGTCACTCCAGGGTTTCAGATCTACCTACCTCGCAGGCTCGCAGAATGTAGACCATTTCGCTTGTCTCTGCGCTTCTTGCCAATGGACACAGGGCGGAGACCGCGGATAAGACGTGTCATGGCATTCAACCGACCATTGGGCGAATGTCTCAGGCAACCGTTCAACCCCTGTCAATTGCAGTATTAGCTATGTACATTCTATTCCGGATCGATGAAGAGGGTATCCAATGATTATAGGGTCAAACCGTCGCCGTCGTCGGGGAGTCTGCGCAGCTTACACCCGGATATTTATCTCCGGTGTTCATGCAATGCTTCAACCAGGTCCTCCACGTGGGATCAGGACGCTTGAAACCCGCACCAATTAGATTCTGTTTTGAGAGCCCAGCAGCCATCAAGGTTCTCTCAGCCATCGGTTCGGCAGTAATGACCAAGGCAGCACATAAACCTTGCCCAGCCCTCAAAGACAACGCCTGCTTTTGATGCAAATTCTCCACGATGTGCGGCCACGGATCTCGGAAATGCAGCGCATCTTGGCAGTCGATGACTACTGCGTCGACGAACTCGAAATATCGCCGTGCAGAGTCCTGGTGAACCGACCGATCGACGGGGCGCATGATGATATGTAGGATTTTCCGTGTGGCGTTGAGTGGGTCTGTTATGAGGTCGAGCCCGTGTGTGATTACGCCTTGAACGAGAGACCGGTGGGCCCACTCCCATTTCTGGTACCGGGCTTCCAGCTCGAACATTGTAATACCGTCTGGTAGACCACTGCCACCTGGCGTAGCCTCGACGGCTGCCCAGCGCGCATTCTCGCGCTTTTTGATAGCGCAAATCTCTTTGTGCTCCTTGTAAGCAAAGCATAGATTGATTAGGACATGAAATGTAGGGATAATCTCCCTCTTGCTAGAACATACCTTCCAATCTCCTTTCTGACACTCCCTCGAGCAATACATCACAGTCTACAGAGGCATCGATACAGTCTTCCTCAGATCAGCAAGTAAGTTTTCTGACCTTGCACCCAGCACAGTGGAATAGCTTCTTTGAAGAGCCCATCGTCAGACAAGCGTGACACTGATAACAGAGGAGTCCGGTGAGTTGACACGCATGGTGGGACGGTCGAAGTTGAGTCGGTAAGAGGATTGAAGATACCTTCTCTCTGGCGTTCTTAGCTGACTGCATCACGCACTTGAGTAGCCAATGGATATTCAGCAGTTGGGTGGAAGTAGGTGCAAGAGAAGGTGTCGTTCTCTCTGACTGTCTGAGTATGCCCTAGTAAAGCCTGAAGGCAGCGCCGATCGTGCAGCCGGCCTGCCGTAGCCATTGGACCGCTGTCGCCGTACATGTGATTAGCACGTGATCGCGTTGCATTTGTGCGTCTATCACCGTGGCGAGCTGTCCACGTTCAGTTCTAGTTTGACCAACGCCAACACTCTGGAAGTCTTCTAACAGTTTTGTCACAGTTCGTCTCAGACGATCTCACATAAACGACGTGTAAATTACGCGGTAAGTTACATACATCTTGACTGAAAACGCAATTTCCGGTTTACGCCAGATTTAGGCAACTTCCATCTCGACAAAGCTTGAACGAGTCTTGAAAGCTGAGACGCGGGCCTGGACGGTACGCATGTATCTGAGTCACAGCCAACACGTGCTGAAGGACAATGTACTTTTGCTAGGTCGCTACCGAGAGCCAGCCGGACTACACGTGTCATCTATCTCACTTCCGCAATTGCACCCAGCAGCCATTGTTCTTCACCGCCTCGTCTGTTCATCCTAGCTGTCAACTCCGCCGAAAGTACCGTATCCGGTAATGTCTTCCGAGTCTGCGCTTTCATTATTAGCCGCTATCGCCCCATCCATCTCCGACGGGCCACATTTTTCCAGTACTTAAGCCAACCCTGCTGAACGGTGCGTCTGCTCTCTCCCCACCACCACCACCATGGCTCCCCCCGCTGATGTGTCCATCCCCGACTATTTGGTTGAAAAGGCCAAAACTATCCCCGTCACCTTCCAATTTGCCGACGAAGCTTGAAAGCTCGAAGAGCGTCGCAACGTGGCAGCTCATATCATGTCAGAACAGTCCACCTTTATCGAAGTCAGCGTCGAGGCCTTCTTCGACACGGTCTTCCCCAAACACTCGAGTATTCGAAGCACTCTATACGACAGCGTTGAGCTCGACACCAGCCTGCTGAAAGGACATGCGCTCGAAGTAGACACCTACCCTTCTTTGGTGAGTCTTGTCGCCTTTCTCACCTGGCCAAATCTCTGACGCTTGCGTGCTGCCTCCTGCTTGGATAGATCGAGTTTATCAACAACGTCGGAAGCGGCACCAAGAAATACCAGTGCATGGACGTTGCCGATTGGGCGGATTTTGCGCTCGGGAAGGATACTCGACGCGCCGACCTCTCCATCTTCAAGTCCGATCCTGCGTCGAAGAAGTTCTGGTGCGATCCGAAGTTTGAACCGGGCGACAAGTGCTCGGAAGCACGGAGGCCACACACTGCGCGCAACTGCGTCAGCCAAGCTGTTTGCGGAGGAGAAGTGAAGATGAAATCGGACAAGAACGGGTTCGGGATGACCGGCAAAGAACCTTTCCTCCCTGAGAGCCAGAAGGCTCAACAGACTAGGGCACAGATCTGCGGCTACGCGGCGGACATACTGAATCATCAGCAGCGGACGTTTGTGCTCATGTTCTACGTCTATCGCACCCATGCCCGCCTGTTGCTGGTCGACCGCGGCGCAGTACTGGTCTCTCAGCCCATCGATCTGGAGAAGAACTGGGCCATGTTCGCAAAATTCTTCCACTGCCTGAAGACCGCGCCCGTCGCCGGTCTCGGATACGATCCTACTGCAAATATGCTCCCTAAGGATCCCGGCAGTAACGCTGACTACAAGGCTCTCCAAGAGGCCCTCACTGGTCTCCCCGCCATCTCTCGACTCACTCCGCACATCAAGACGGCGTTTGC
>RWJN01000428.1:0-29674 GCA_004332605.1 Steccherinum ochraceum
GGAGCACTCACCAGCTCTTGCAGCTGCGCCTGCTTCTGGGGGATTACTTCTTCGAGGGCTTCACGGATCGTCTGAGGGTAGCAAGATTGAGCTGGCTGCTCGATGCACAATGCGGGGAAGGAGATCGTGACGTACCTTGGTAGAAGCCAATCGCCTCTGCGCGAGAACGCCGTGAGACAAAATCCTGGAAACAGCTCTGGAAGACCTAAACATGGCGACGCTGGAGACGAGGAAACTTTTGAGGAGAGAGGTGATGAAGGAGAAGAAAAAGCAAAGCTGAAATTTGGGGTAGACCGGTTAGCGAGCGTACTTTAGGTCCGAGACGCGTTCAGGCGCGCGTTGTGCAGTCGGGCCGGCTCCGGTAGACGGCGATATCCGCGAGTTACATCAGCAGATCTTCAGTTGCCACGTGGGCGGCGAGATACACATCATCGGCGCCTAAGCTGTGTACTTGCCAGCAAGTTGGTCAGGCTCTGTTTCGTCTCTGTTCTCTCTTTGCCTCCTCCTTGCCCTGCTCAGTACCCCCAACGCTCTTTCACGACGCCCATCATGGCGTCGATCTATATTCCCCTTCTCTATCTTTTCTCTATCTTTGGAGGTCTTTGGATCTTCAGCGGATGGTACAGACGCAGGATTGCCAGTACGTGTTCTGCTCGTGGTTTTTGCCCGCATCGACCGTGTCTGATTCGTTCAAACAGGCAAGGAAGTCGAGCCTTACTTCCCCCGCCATAAAGAACGTGATATTTATATAACGCTATTGCAACGAACCGATCCACCCACGCCGGAACATCTGCTCAAAGCTGCTCTCGTGCGGAGGGCAATGACAGATGTCCAACGAATCCTCCGCCTGCGCGAAGACAAGCCTGCTCTGCAGCAGCTCCTACAGAAGGGTTCCATCGGAGACGATCTATTTAACAGTCTGCTGGCTGCCGAGAAAGAGTTGGAGGCGGAGATCTTGGAGGTGGCGGCAGAAGCAAATACCTTTGTAGAGGGATGGGGTCAGATCATTTTCCAAACCGCGACGGAGATGCTTCACAACGAGAAGATTCGCGCTATTCTCGAGCAAGTTCCCGTTTTGCGGCTCGAAACAGGTCAGTGCTGTCTTCCCTTTGTCTCTCACCGCATTGCTCAACGACTCCATCACATACAGAGAAAAAATACGGCATCAAATCTGCGTCGACCAGCGCAAAGGCTATCCCTCCCGCAATCCTTGCACCAGTCGTCGCTCCCGCTTCGCCCGCAGTCTCCTCGCCCGCGTCGATTCCTCTCCCTCTCACGCCTGGATCCGCAAGGCCTTCCAACGGAGCACTCTCACCCCAAAGCGCAGGCGCAGAAAGCTCCTTCTCCAGCGATGGCGAGAGCCCGAACTCGCCTTCTTCACCACGCACGCCCAAAGTGGGTACTTCGTAGTTCTCGTGTCGTATACCCGCAGTCCAGCTCAGCTGACTTGCCTCGTGTTTGTGTTTCTGCCATGCTGTTGCACAGTCGGCGAAAAAGACGAAGAAGCGAAAGTAGATCATCCATCGTCTTGTACGCTTTTTCCTCCGCAGACCACGCGGAGGCACTTCCCGTTGTTCTTCTTGTTGCGCGATAATACTACAAGTGGTTGTATCCTAATCCGCTTCAGTGAGGAGTGAACATAAGTGTTGTGATTGTGTCTAGCATCTGTGAATGGGAGACGTGATAGGGAGGTGAGGTGATATACACTTTCGTCCGCACATTGTCGCACAAGGGAGGGAAACCGGAATGAGGTACACGAGGAAGGAGGCTAGAAGAGAAGTGAAAGAGGGCAGATGAAGAGACAGAGTACAATTGATGTGGCATTGAGGCAGAAGTGAACAGCGAAGAGACAACAGCTACCGGGACGCGACTGATCGCTCTATCCCTGTACAACAATCCGCACACAATCCGGCGTAAAGTATGGAATCAATACAGTGTGAGTCAATGATAACGAGTAAGAGGCAGCATGGATATCGAGGACCATCCGCACTCATCCTCTGATTACAATGGCTTTCTCGCCTGCGCCTGTCCTTGTCTTTCCTGACTTATCCAGGTGATCCAGACCAAGCACGTCTTCTGGGGCGAACTTGTGGTCGTAGATGGTATCCTCTGGAGCTGTTCATTAGCGTCCAGTTATTCACTTGTCTAGAAGAAATGAAAGGACGCACCGTCTTCGATATATGATGGTTGCTTGAACGTGGCCACTTGTATCAGCGCGAAACGATACTTGGCGAAATCCTTGTCCGTTACACCTATTCGTGCTTGTAGTCGCTTCTTGGTCTCAGCGAACTTCTCACCCTGCAAGAACATCTGTCAGTGCCGCACATGACACGCAGCACAAGCGAACTTACAGGTTTCACAACAAAGCGGAATGGAACGCCGTGCGTCCGTGAAACCTCCTTGGAGAAATGGAAAACGCTGATGACTTTGTCGACCTCGCCAGCATCCAATTCCTCTTGAGGTATTTCCTATTGACGAACCGTTAAGCATAGCCAGTGATAAGGAGAGGAAATCAACACACCTCGGCGTACAGCTCGACTGGCTCAGGAATGTTCCCGATCATTTCAGAGCTAGTGAACTCCTTCTGCGTCTTGCCATCCTTCGAGACCTCAAAGACCCTGATCTTCCCAGTGCCGCCAGGTGTCAGCTTGACCTGTTTCGCCAAGTGTTCCGTCAACTCGTGGACTACGCTCGTCTTCGGCAGCAAGAACGGATGTGTCGACTCCTCCTTGTTCTGAATACCGGTCCAGACAACCTTCAGACTTCGCTTCGTCTCGAGCTCAACGATGCTGACGTCGAGCTTCTCGTACAGGATGACAGTCGCTTGTGGAGTGCCGTATGCTGGAGAAATGATCTCTTGGATGCTTGGGTTCAGCGAGCGCTTCAGGATGGCCTTCGGTGACCCATTCGTTGCGTGCGTCGTAGTGAACCGCAGCTTGATCGGATCGTGTCGCAGCCATTCTCCTACCTTTGCAGACATCTGTAGAACATGTTCATAAGCTCATAATGTCGGTGTAAGAGCCAACGTAGACACGAACCGCGTCGTAATTCTGCTTCTTGCTGAGTGTCAAGCTGAACTCTGGGTTCTCATGATCGGCCTCCTCGAACTTGGGCTTGAAAACAATCATGACCCTGTTCTGCAGGAAGTCATAGAATTGTTGGGGGTTCGAATGAAGTCCTTGGGTATCGATGTCGTGGATCCTGGTAAGTCAACAAATCAGCGCCGGAACATTTCTTGGTAGAGAACACAATCTCACTCTTTCTCGTTGATGTCGACCTGGAAGCAAATGATGTCTCCATCCTGGATTTCGCTTTGCGTGAAGGTCAGCTTGGGCTTCATGAGCTCGATCATGCCAGGCTTGATTTCCTACATGATCTGTGAGTTTTGGACCAACAGTACAGCATGATTCGGCTGGTTACCTCGTATAGCTTCAGAGGAGTACCTGGTGTCCATCGCATCCGCTCGTTGATGACTGTCGCAAGGTCACCGACCTTACTGCTGCGGGGGACGTACACCTTGCCGATACCGCAGAGCGTTTGCTTTGAGGTATCGAAGTGCTTCAAGAAAATCATGATAGAGCCAGCAGGGATCTCAGGCTATTACCATGTGAGTATATCATGAAGATACACCGATACAATGCAGCGTACCTTAGTTGCGTCAGGGATCACGTCGAGGTACAGCCGCAGATCATTCTGCTGCCTGACAGCCATGTTGTTCCGAATGACCTCGACAGCTATACAGAGTCAATAAAACGATCTGCAAAAAATTTCAAGACGACTTACTCAATGCGGGCTCATTCTCCGGAATGTGCGTATCCGGTCGGACTGTCTTGTTCTGACGATTGACGAGGACCCATAGACGAATTTGGCTCTCGGGGTAGTTGAAGTGCTGCGCAACGCGCGACTTGAAAGTGCTGTATGTTTCATTCTTCAGTACTCGGAACGTTGGCAGATCCGAAGGTGGCCAATTCCGCTCGTCGAAGGATGCCAAGTCAAAGCCTTCGTGACGCGTGAAGGTGTCGTCGGTGATGACCTTAGCAGTGAGATACAAATGCTGCTCTTCCTTCTCTTTCTTCCGCGCCTCGATCTGTAGCCGCTCTTCGTCCAGACGCCTCTCTGCAGGTGAATGAATCAGTGACTGCAAGGATCTCGCGCATACAACTACGCACTGAGATGAGCAGGGGTGTCTTCCTCCTTGAACGGTGGCAGAACCTCGTCCATGGCAGACTCGCGGATATATACCAACATGTATGCATTGGTGAAGCGCTTCATCGCCCGAACTTGGTTCCGCTGCATTGGTGGTGCAAGCCCGTTGAGAGCCTCGCCACCATAGTTCTCTTCCAGCACCTCACGGTCAGTGACAGGAGTCACACGATCATCATCGAACTTCAACCACCGAGTCTCGCGATCTGGCTTGATGAGAGCAAAATAGTGTCCACCGTGGAGATCACCAGAGTGCACCAAGACACCCGCCAGCTTGTACACCCACGACTGCGACTTCTCTGGTGACTCCTCAAGGAATTCACCAAGATCAATCTCGAATGGGAATTCATGGCGATCATTGATCTAAGCGAATGATCAGTTTCACGAGGACTGTGTCCACGACTGCGTGTGCATACCTTGACCATCGCGTCACGCTGAATGTCGTATTCGAAACGCTTCAGCTGTAAGTGAAGTACTGGCGGGAACGATTGGAAGATGATACCCTTCTTGGCGTCCTGAAGTCCGTATCCTTCCGCCTGATATTTGTTCTCGCCGTCGAGGGTTTCCACCGCTACATAATCCTTGAACGACTCGTACAAGTTCTTCATACCCTTGACGTTCAATTGGATGTCTGCATACCATGGTCATAAGTCACGTCCAGAATTCATATCGTATAAGGGACCAACCATTGAACTCTTCAATCCTTGACGATTCGAAGTCCACATCCACACATTTGATGAAACTCTTCATCTTACCAACAAACAGCTTGGCGATAGCGCCTTCGGCCTTTGTTCCCTAATGTAGACATGAGGCGCTATATAACAGCAAGGACTGTTCGGAATACCGACCTTCATCTTGATCTCTAGCTTGTCCTGCAAGACTCGATTGAACTCCTGTACATCGTGTTGAAGGAAAGAGTCGAGAGATTTCCAGCCAAACGACTTCGTGAGTTCAGTGGTGCCTGCAGTGGCGGTGAGCGGTGAAGGAAGCATTCTCAGCGTGTGACACATACCGACGGGCTGATCTGACGTCTGAAGATGGTAGAAAACACGCTGCAACGCCAATGGAACGCTTTCCGTGGGGTGGTCGTCTTCCGTGGGGATTTGGTAAACGGCCTGCGTATACGAGAATTAGGAAGCCGTCAATGAAACGAGGAATTCAGCTCGGACCTTGCGGAAATAACGAGTGCAGTATAGGGACTGAAGGAGGGAGTTCATGTAACATGTGGCACCTTGGTTCTTTAGTCCCACATACCCCGTCTCCTTTTTCGAGTCGTAGCTGAAGAATGTGGGTTACGAAGGTGCAGAGAGCGACGAATCATGTACTCACTTGACAAAATTATGCCACAAGACTCCAGTAGGATCCTCTAGTACTCGCACAAATACGCTCACTTCTGCAGATTCATCCTCGATCGTCGGGCGGCTGTGGCCATCCTGTATACTGAAGAGCTTGCGCAATTCGCTAAAGCGCGTGAAGCCCCAATCGCACTCCTCCGCGATGAAACGATGATGAGCATCTAGAGACAGTTGTAAATCCAGGCTGATACGCAAAGCTATGAAAGCCACGTACGAGAGACCGTATATATTGTAGGGTCTTGCGGGTTTGAGATTACGAGCGCGAATTGAGCACACGCGTGCCATCCTTCTGGGGCACGCTTTGGCTCAGCATAGTCAAGATAAACTGACACAGTATCATTTGGTGGCGCGTTAGAATTGCCAAACGGAAACAGTAGGATGCGCCTATGAAGTGAAGAACACTCGACGTGAGTGCTATCTGCGTGCTCCACAAATCTAAAGACCACTCACCATTTGTGTCCACCGCACTCAAAGTCCGGACTCGTAATTTTCTTCTCCAGCTTCTTCCAGTTCGAAATCTTCCAGGTAAACACTTTGGTCTCCTTCACTTCATGTCCAAGATCTGGCATATGCTTTGCCGCAAATGCCTCCTCTTTGGCACGAGGCGCAAGATGTGAATGAGGCTGTACAAACACATAAGATACGATGCGACACTTACGATCTTTGACCGAAACAATCTCCTCTGGCTCCAAATGAGGTGCGCCATTCGCCTTCTCATCCAGGACCTCCATAGTATCGCTCTGCGGGAATGGAATGACTGGCGTGCGGAGCAAGTACTTCGGCAATACGCACCATGTCCGATGCGCGAGCGCTGAGTTACGAGCCTGTGTTTCCTTCACGTCCAGCGAGATGCAACAGAGTAGCGACCCAGGAATGGTTAGGAGGAAGATATATGGAAAGATGGAGTGAAGGAAACGAAGGATGGTGAGTAACGAGCAAGTCCTGGGTCGGAGACGACTGAGAGCTACTGCCGTGGGAAAACTGATCATATTAGTCAGTGGCCGCAGCGGCGAATGGCTATAAAATCCCTTCGGCCCTCTCTGCCTTTGTCCTTTTTGTTGTCGACTTCTGACGCTGCGCTTATCCATCTCTCTCTTTCACAAGCTCTGGTCACGGTAGTTCTCAGCAAGTTCGGTCTGCTGTGTCTGCGCGACTTGTCTCGTGCACCAAGATACCTTTTCTGCTGAGTGTTCCATTCATGTCTGTTTTTTCTCGCGTGCCACACGATCCTTAAATTGTCTCGACAGGGAGGTCTCGTGCTTCCAGCAGCCTGTTCGCTGTCTACTGTCGATAATGAGTCAATATCGTGTAAAAGCAAGCCGTTTGTGGACTGGCTGTCGACTCGCTCTGTCTTGGGGTGAGACGACTTATAGCCGGTCCTTCTCTGCTTTGCCCTGGTGGTGTTGGACAGGTCCGTGCTCGTACGAGTTACGTTCAGGCTTGTTCATGTCACATAGTGGCTCACATTTCAGTTCAAGTTCTTTGTTTTGGCTGTTGTCGCACATCTACAGCCTTGTTCAATACATTCCATCACCGCTGATAACCACCGCCTGGTTTGATCGTCCATGTCAAACATGCTCGCGGAAACGCTTGTGCCGTGACGTGTGTCCTGGATCGCCACCCTCAACCTCTGGAAGCATGTCCGTCCTTGCGACCAAATGAACAGTGACGCAGCAGGTTCTGCTGCACGTTGTGTCCTCGACATGATGCCGTCTCGCAGTCGTGTTGATGGACGAAGGTACGCCAGTACAGCGATGCACAGGAAACGATGGAAAAGACGAGTCACTTTCTTCCTGCAGCATCTGCCGAGCACCAAGCATGTCTATGAATGTGTGAAACGCGGGATGTACGATGCAAATTGAGGCGACAGAATCGCATCAGCTCCAGAGGTGGATGAGCGCTGTCGCTGGAGAGACCCTTGGAGATGGAGAGGGCTGAGAAGTGGTCGAGTATGGTGATATGAACACCGCGCAGCTACACGGGGTGTGATAGGGATCAGCATGTCCGAAGAATGAGCCCGAGAGAGAGCATCTGGGCCACCAGGATGGGAGAGAGGGAGAAATTATTGGGAAGGGAGCGTCAAGGAGAGAGCGCTGGGAGGGTCGCGGTGGAAACGTAAAGTGGAACTCTTTCGGACGGCAGGTTGGCCTCATGTCGACTGGCCATTCCTGCCCTACTCTCTACACCCTCTGTCCCCTCCGAGTCCTAGGATATCCTACATTTAAGTCCAGAACTGGCACTGGGCCCGAGCCGGGCCTACGCACTACACTATCTTTCCACACGCGAGCATGAGCAGTCGGCGACGGCGAGAGCAAGAGGGCTCATCCAGACGAGACACACAGAAGTTATGGGCACCCGCAGAATCCGACTCAGACAACCGACCGCGACAAACAATGACGACCTCACAACGCCCGAATGTAGACCAAGTGATACCTCCCGGACACGAGAAGTACTATCGCGCCCGACGCACAGATAACCCCGGCGACGCCCCCGAAACCTCCTCGTACGCGCACCACAGAGTTGCGAGCAAAGAACAAGCCAATCCGGCCGTTCCCTCGTCCTCTTTCTATTCTGTCGCTCAGGCACAGGCTCAATTGCTACAGAACACTGTGCCACCCGCGGAGGCCAATCCGGCGAGCGGCTCCTCTCGGTCGCGAACAAAGGAGCCTTCGAAGGAGCCTCACAGTATTCGTTCCTATCTCAGGCGCAAGACAGACAAGCGCAGCCCACCGTCATCTGACGAGAAGATACTGGTCGAACATACGAAGTCAACTCGATCTGGCAGACAACCTCGAGACGGCTATCAGACTGGTGATGTAGCTCCATCTGCTCCTGCTCCAGCTTCTACCCAAACCTACTGGATACCTCCTGATCAACTTCCGAAGGAGACACCTTCCTCTAGGCAGCGCGATGTAGAGAAGCAGAGGGAACGCGAGCGGAGGCACGCTGAAAAGGCGAGGTTGAAAGAGGAGGAGAGGGCGCGACGGAAGGCAGAAGAGAGGGCGAGACTACGAGAGGAGGACAGAGCGCGTGAAAGGGCTGAGGAAGCGGAGAGAGAAAGACGAAGAGATAAGGAGGCGGACCGTGAGCGGCGGCGGCTCGAGAAACAAAGAGACAAAGAGCGGAGCAGCAAACACAAGGACCGCGAGAAGACCAGAGACCATGAAGGTCGGAGGAGGGATGACTCTAGATACCCTGACCCCGCCAACGGTCCGTCTCAAAGTGGTGCTCCGTCTACACAGCCGCAGTGGGCCAATACAGACGATAGAGTTTCTGTATGTTCCCAGTCCATGTCGACATTCAGTAAGCTGACTGTGGAAAATGCAGACGCGGCAAGTGTATCCTGATCAACTCCCTTCGTCGAGCTCGAACCTCGCTCTACCTGCTGCCCAGTATTCGTCAACTGCTCCATCAGCCACGCGACCGTATGGAGTCTCTTCGGGTGCGGCGAGCCACTATTCTCGTGCAGCGTCTGACAAGAAACATCGGTCGCATCGCGATAGAACTGCCCAGAATACAAATGCGCAAGAGTCAGGTTTGTCTAGCAGTGAACAAGAGTCTGGTAGAGAGAGGGCGGTAAGCATCCCAACTATCGTTCCAATTACAAGTATGGGGCTCATTCTTCATCAGCGGGTTTCTGATCGAAAGCGAACGCCTGGTAACAACACAGACGGGTACTCCGGACCTTCAGGCAGCGAGACCGAGCGAAGTAAAGAACAAGTGAGCACACTTGAGACTGTATTATCGTCCATGGTTTGACCCTCTTGTCAGCGCAAGTATCATCGGTCGCGCGACATAGACTCTGCTACCCAAGCAAGAACTGTCATGAATCAGAAGCAGTCAGCTCCAGGAGCTGCAGTCAACCACCCGTCTGCATCTGCAATGGCTCAGACAACTGCCACTGTAGGTCCAACTCCTCCTACGTATAGACCGCAAATAGTCAGCATTCGAGCTGGGCAGGGTCCTTCGGACGTGCAAGTGCCTCTGGTACCTCCAAAAACGCCTGCTCCGGACGCAGGCGGAGGAAAATCTGCCAATGCTTATTACGACGGACACTCGCGTATACCACTTACCTCCGGTCCCTCACATACGTCCTATTTGCAAGTTCCGCCAGAAGCATATGGCAGTGCACGCGCTGCGAATACACATCCGGTGCATAATGGGTACATTCATTCCCAGCCATCCCAAGCCCATGCATCGACGACACCTTCGTCCCACGCGTATTCTCAGCAGACCGTCTCGCCACACTCTGGGCAGTACCACTCGGACCCAATTGTCAGGGCACCCTCCACGGCTCCCGTTCATCCTGTCAAGTCAGCTCCGGCGCCTGCTTTCGGTAGCCCTTTACCACCTCTTCCCGCGAAGTCCCAAACAACGCCCTCTCCTCGGCGTCAAGTGCAATCTCTTCCAGCGCTGCCCAAAGGAGAGACAGCAGTTCCAGTACCTCTCCCGCAGAAAGGGGAGCCGCGCATGCCCCCATCTGCCCCTCCGGCCACTGGAGCAAGCTTTGCCAAGTTGAGTGTGTACCGTGCACCCGATCCTCCTGTCGCAGGGGAGCTGTCCTTCCCTCACACATCCGCAGCTTCCGCGCAACACAGTGCACCGAGTCAGCCATCTGCGTATGACCTGTCCGGCAAGTTTCCTTTGAACGAGGATGCTTTGCACTCGGCCCCGACGAAGACAATACATTCCACCACCGCTCCGAACAATGTACGCTCTGCGACATTTCCCCCACCCGCTCATGGGCATTACCCTACATCTAATGCGATACCTCTGTCTCCGAAGCACCTCTCGCGGTCTTATCCCCAGCCTGGTGAAGACACTCCCCGAGCTGCTCCGATACCTATTCCAGATCCGAGTAGCATGCGGGCTCTAGCACAACAAGCACAAAGCAGGGCAGGGCCTATGTCTACGCCTACGATGACCACTCAGCCATTTGACCCACGCTCTCCTAAGGGGACTCTCACAACTCCTGCCCCAATCCTATCGTCGTCACCATTTCAATCCTCACAACCCCATATCCAGCCATTACAATCAGCACCAGCCACTATGACGCAGTTCAACGCTGCCCCGACTGGCCTAGAAGCTTCAGGTGGCTCCCACTCCCCTGCACGCTCCGGACACCAAGCTGCTGTTACGCCGTCGGGTGCCTCACATTCACCCTCGCGCAGCGTGCAGCTGAATATGGCTCGCAATTCCCCTGGGGTCGCCGCCGGAAACCTGACTCCCAAACACTCTCCATCTGGCCGAATGCATCTTCGCAACGGATCCAGTGATACGATATCACAGGCAGTGGCTGCGAAGCATTCGCCATCCAGTGGAAAGGAAAAGAATCTTACCCAGAATTCTAATATTTCTAATATGCAACCCTCTCATGCCCCTTCACGACAAGACACGACCACGCCTTACCCTCGACTGACGCAGCCAACGTCTGCCGGAGCTAACGCAGGATACCCAGAATCTGTTCGATACCGCTCGTCGATAATGCCTCAATCCGTATCTCAGCCTCAAGTCCAACCCCAATACCCTCCGCAACACGCTTCTGTATCTATACCAACATCGCAACCTCCTGCAAGCTACCCGTCCAACGGTGGCTATTCTTCCACCCGACCTGCTCCCTTACCTATGTCCGCACCTTCCGTCTCTCAAAATGATTCAAATTATCCGCATAGAAGTCAACCTACCCCTGGCCCGCAGTCCACTACTACCGCTCAGTCCATGTCATCTGCTTCGGCCATAGCGGCCGCTTATCGCAATGGCACGTACTACACTGAGCTTGGTTCCCGTCCTCCAGAACCGACGAGCTCGTCTCGTGTCCCTCCGCGGTCTGCACCTTCACCAGCCCCAACAGGTGCTGGAAGGCAGTACCCAAGTATGTCGACTGCGTCCAAGATGGCTTATGGCACAGGATCAATCGCATCCCCGCAACCTGTGCGTGGATCGACCGTCCCTACACAGTCCAACGCTCGACCATCCACCGCCGCACCGTCTACATCCCACTCACGATCAGCTTCGGATCCACATTTCGGTGCTACATCGCAATACGGTCGAGTCCCCGTATCCGGCCATCCTTCGACACCTGCACCGAGGCCTACGCTTGAGAACCTGCGTATCTCTTCATCCCCTGTGGAACCTGAACAGCTTCGCACTCCGTCATCTCTTGCGCCATCGATGTCACGGCACAACTCGTTCGCACCATCTATTGCCCCCTCAGTCACACCCTCGAAGGAGAAAGAGTCGCGTATCAAGAGTCTCTTTGGACGCTTCCGGTCCAGGTCTTCGCCGCCGAAGCCGACTGAAGTGAAGGCTCCAGTTGCTGCAAAGGCGGCGGCTGCTCCTCTCCAGCCTAGACAACGATCCACTTCACAGACCACCATGCAGGCTGTGGCCACCTCCGTCAAAAACATCGTCACGCCGCATCCTACCAACATTCATGCTCCCACTCCTATTGTGGCACCCAAGCCCGTCGTTGCGACTACTGGCGTGGATGCCACGGGTGAGCGTAGGGATCAAGGAAGCAAGGTGTTCTCATCGTTCAGGCTCATTTCGAAGAGGAATCGTACCGTGTCTGCTGCATCGGTGGAAGCCATGGACGGCACAGCCGTAAGTCAACCCATTTATCCGCTAGCTACTGAATGCTGACATTTTTTCCTTGACTTTAGCCTAATACCGTCATTGGAGTTGAATCTGTTCGCAGCTCAACAGCAGGATGTCCGTCGCCTCCACTGCGTGATCCGACGATGGCCACTCACGACTGGAGAAATCGAGAGGAGGCTAATCAGCAAGCCAAAGGAACCCTACGGAGGCATCGCCCGGGTGTGACGTTCGAGTTTGAGGAGAATGTGATAGATGAGGCTTTGCAGGCTGTGGCGCGTGAGCAACGTCCAGTCCGAAGGTCGAGCCGACGATACGATACCAGGTGATTGGCTTCCAGCTTATGCGGTGTCGCATGTGATGTCTGCTCCTCAGTGCGTAACTTCCAGTTATTTTTGCTTTCTGGTTTAGCTTGTGGACCAAGTTGTGGTATATTGACTGAAGAATGGTTTTGTCATTATTGGTGTTGCTATGTTATGCATCGTATATGCTGTCTATTGCTTTCGCTTTCCCATAAGTATGTACTTTTGTGTATAGTGTTGTAAGTAGGTAAAGGAAACGGAATAATGCAGGCTTTGCCTCCTAGGTGCTATGTACAGTACTAGTAGGTGCTGGGACTGACGGCGATGACGCGGTAAAACAAGACTGGGCACAAGAGCGCTCATGTAAGTACTGATGTCGGTCTCGGCGTACACTCCCGACCGAACTCGAAGTCATTGAAACCGTACTACTCGTGCTGTTGATGAATGTTGAACGTTGAACGTTGAACGGTTAACGACTGACTTTGGTCGTGCCATTCCACGGTGACCCGGAGGCGCAGAAAGGCGCCCGATCGTAGCAGAAAAATATCTGGTGGTTAGCGCCTTGTCATTCGACCGAACTCTCAGAATGACCGCTATGAGCAATTCCCTTCATTTCAGTGGCCACCAGTATCTTCGCCATAGGCTCGTTCTCTCTATTCTGAGCGGAAAGCCGGTGAAGATTGACAAAATTCGCTCAGATGACAAGAACCCCGGTTTACGAGGTTTGTCTTCACCTATTTCACTTTGCTAGATTGCAGCTAAACTGTGAACCCAGATTACGAAGTCAGCCTTCTGCGATTATTGGAAAGAATCACGAATGGGACCGTAATCGAAATATCTGTGACTGGTGCGTCGCACGAGCGATAATGTATCTCATTGGTCAAGTTCACTTTATTCTCTCCAGGTACCGCCGTCCTCTTGAAGCCAGGTATCATAGCAGGAGGTTCCGTCACTCACGAGTGCCCTCTCACACGTTCTGTTGGATACTTTTTGGAGCCCGTGATAATGCTGGCACCGTTTGCGAAGAAGCCACTTAGCTTAACCTTGAAGGGCATTACCACGGACGACCAGGATCTTTCGGTAAGTGCACCAGGTTCGGGCGGACAGAGCATTGCTAAAACGCCACGATAGGCCGACCTCATTCGTACAGTGACACTACCTCACCTTCAGCTCTTTGGTATTTCCGATGGCCTTGAATTACGGGTCAGTATACGTTCCCTATTATGACAGTGCTGCCAATTGAATAAGATGCCAGATAAAAAAGCGCGGAAGTCCACCTTTGGGAGGTGGCGAAGTCCATTTTCTCTGCCCAATAGTCAAACAGGTCAAGACTTTGAATTTCGTTGAAGCTGGGAAGATCAAGCGGATTCGAGGTATCGCGTGAGTGACCTCGATGTGCTCGTTCTACTTCATACTCACCACTATGTCACAGACATGCGGTGCGCATAAGCCCGCAATTCTCAAATCGAATGATTGAAGCCTCTCGATCAGTATTGAATCGCTACATCCCCGATATATACCTCTACTCTGACGTTTACAAAGGAGAAGACAGTGGAAAGTATGTCGGCGTTGCTTTTCATCTGCTGCAACTGCTGACTTTTGACAACAGATCACCAGGATATGCACTGAGTCTTCTCGCTGAATCGACTACTGGTGCGCTTCACTGTGCAGAAGCAACTTCAAAACCTGGTACCGCACCTGAAGACATTGCTCTTCTTGCGTCACGAGCCTTGCTTTCCGAAGTCCAGGGAGGTGGATGTGTGGATAGAAAACATCAAACGTTGATTCTAATGATGATGGTCCTCGGGAGCGAGGATGTTGGAAAATGTAGAATGGGAGTACCAACGCCACGAACGTAAGCACATTCGGATCTGCGCATAATGGTTCTTGAAATTTATCACGGTACTCCTCTCTAGGATACAGTTTCTTCGTGACGTACGGGACACATTCGGCACATCGTTTAAGATTATCCCGGCCGACTCTTCAAGTCCAGATGCAGTGGAGTTGCTGTATTCCTGCTATGGTACAGGCTATATAAACGCCAACAGGTCACTTGCATGACCCTTAAGGGGTATATCTACGACCAAAAGAGACTGCCAGGTCACCTATAGATTATGGCTACATTCCCGTATCCTCCGCCTTCCACATACTGCTCTCCTCCGACATTGGCAAGCCACCGCTCTAGCTGCGACCAGCTAACACTGAACCTCGCACAAATCTCATCTGTGTTATGCTCCCCATCCAACATGGTCAACAAGTCCGGCGGGTAGACTGCGGCAGTGTGCTGCTGTAGTTGACCAACAGGAGCGGAAGGCGACCGCGGGAATCTTGGACGAGTTACACCAAGCGTGGATCGACCTCCACTCGAGTGCTCACTTTCCATTCCGTCGGTACCTGCCCCCATGTCTGGAGACATTCGAAGGGTAGGAAATTGCGGAGAGGCGGAGAGCGCAGGAAGGGGGGTAGGCATGCCTGCGTATCCTATGTTGTCTAGCGGTGCACGCCTGGTTGGGGGACCCATCGTACTGACGCTTCCGGTGCGGAAAGGGCGCGTGATTCGAGATGTAGTTGCAAATCCATTTGTCTCTTGTATAGAGCGGTTCTGCAGTTGTTCGAGAGAGCTCTCGGCTGCGCTTGATCTGCGTACTGGCCGATAAGCTGTTTCTGTGGTTGGTTTCACCGCGACCAGTTCTGCGCCAGCTGATGTCATTGTGGGCATTGGCTCTTGAACGCGACCCCTTATTCGCGTCTGCTCAGTCTCTACACGGACCGTTTGAACGGACTGTTGTGACGTAGATTTGCCTCTCTGTCTCCCAGTAGGCATGACAGGGGTCACTTCTACGGGAGGTATTGGCTGCGGATTTGGGGGTGAAAGCAGAACAGGCCAGCGATGAACACGTCGCAAGAATCCCTGCAGGAGAAAATCAGCGATCGTTGACCACTTTTGTCGATGGAATTGCGTACCTTGACAACCCCAAAGCTCGTGAAGCGACGCACGTCGACCCCAATACTGAGCACGTCGTACTCTTGCATCCACTCAATAATGGTCTTGCCAGGCTTCATCCTTGAATAAAGATGCAGCAGTACAGGCCAGTCGCTCACTTTGTGTCCTGAAAGAATTCTGCTGTCAGCGAATATTGCCGAACGATTTCGCTGGTGCAGAAGGTTCTACCTGGTTTCGTCACGTATGGGCCACATTCTTCGCTTACATGCGGCTCATCTGCTAATGTCTGTGTATTCTTACGCAGAGTATACATGTTGGAATATTGGAAGATGTCAATCATCATGACGACTTGATAATAGCTGTAGAATGATGTGAGTGGCATGGTCTTTTTAAAGCAGTTTGCGGGACGGACAGTAAATGCGAGATCGCCTCGCGAGCAAAGTCGATGTCAACTTCTGCCAGGGCAGCAATGCGACTGACGTGATTGGTACCGTCGATATATTTGCAGACCTAGGTATTGTATATGGTTGGTATCTGAGATAGTTTGGGGAAGCTAGAGCACTGACCTTCACCATGGTCAAGTCCCAATTTGATTCCACACGACGAGTCAGGTTGATCAGCGCAAGAGGAACCATCCAATCTTTTACTTGCGGTGGATTGGGATAGAAAGGAAATATCTTCAACTCGATAGAATTGAACTTGTCGATCGGAATGGATGTCTCAGAATAAGAGTTCAGGTCCTCGTAAAGCTGTTCTAGGATGGCGTACATGGCTTGCGGATCTGGCGGTCGGGACAAGAACGCTGATTCTTCCTGTTAAGTTTCAGCTGTCGCTCATAACATCGGACCAGATACATGACGTACCTCACAATTTGTGAGGACGCGAGTCACTTTGCGTACGACAGGCTCGTAGCAGCTCAAGTCAGCAGCCCGAGCGAACACAAAGCAGAGATTGTAACGGAAGTAGTTGCGCTCGTACTTCCCTCGCAGCTCCACAGGGAAACCGATGATTCGATATTTCCCCGTCGCGCATCTTACCAACCTTCCGCACAGTGCGCTGGGCGGAATAATATACTTCGATACGTCGTCGAAGTTGAAGAGCCATTTGTTGGTGGATTCGGAGCGCTTTTGCGGTGAATGCAAATGACGTTGAAGATCAATCCTTTGTATTGAGGGCGAAGACAACAGCGCAGAGCTGGAAGCCCTGGAACTAGTCGGCTCACTGTCCGCCTTGGCTGGGATCGCTCCGGGGGAAGGCGACAGCAGCGCGCTCCCTGGAAGAGATGTAGCGGCTGAGATGCTAGAGCCAGAACCTGATATAAGTCCTTCCGGAACCTGGTATACGATCTTGGGCCCTTGAAGAACGTCGAAAACCGCATAAAATACGGATTCGATTCGAGGCAGGAAGGAGGCACCTTCGGAAGTCATCAGACGAGCACTAATTTGCAGAGTGAATGAGTGATACAGTCTTGAGACAGCAAAGAAGATGAGCATACGCGAGTTGCAGTTCGATTAGCTGCTCGTCCAACCGTGATAATTTGCTTGCAGTGAATACGTGTCTTGTCGTGAAACGGTGCAGAAGTTACCAAACTCAGGCCAGTCACAGGTGCACTGAGGACTCGGACTCCCTACTATTTAGGCGATGTATGAAAGCGCTCGTGGGTGCTTCGGGCATCGGCAGCCGTGCCTTCCTCTTGACCTCCACGTCGCGTTGACAGATCCCAACTCTGCCATTAGCCAGTGGTAAATCTATGTGTGTAAGTTCTCAAACTCATATCAGCTTCAGACGTAACATGTGTTGTCTCAGATTGAGCTCCTCAAGCAAGAAATCGGTGGTCACATACCTCCAGCGACCGACAAACAATACTACGGATCCATCTTGACATTCTCGAGAGCCAGTCTGAGGATCCTCGGCGTACTATTCATCGGCTACGCGACTGGACGGAGTCAGTTTGTGTTCTGAAGGACCTTTCTGCTACCAAACACCTGTAGAGAAGTGTATTTGGTCTCGAGTCGGGTGGTTATTCTTGTCGACTCACAACTAACTCAACCCGACTCCATCGGTATAGCAACTCGTGTACTTCACGTTTCACTATTGAAGATGCTCCATTCATTAAATCCGAAGCGGGTATTCATCGCAGGCATACTCCGATGCCAATTTGCAGGCCCATAGATAACTCTGGATGCGCGAAGTCACGATGGATTCCAATTTCCCACAGATGCTGTCGATGTCTAGGGTAGACCAGGGGGACCTGTGAACCGGATACCGGAGATCATATATGTTGCCTATTGGGTTGAAGAGCCCTTCATCCCCCCTCCATTTCCCTCTCCATCTCCCAGTATCCGTTCGACCCCAATGCCAGGTACTCCACCGCCTTCAAATCCAGCCCAGCTCAATGCAGACGATGGAAATTCGACCAGAGCAGCGCGCGGTGAACTCCCGCACCCACCTGTCTTCGAGGACAAGTACGAGGAAAGAGAATGGCTCAAGTTCCGCCTCGCTCAAGCATTCCGTATTTTTGGTAAGTCGTCCTATCATTGATTTGCTTATAGGCAGGTGGGTCAACAGCCCGATAGGTCATAATGGATACGACGAGGGTGTCGCCGGACATATCACAATGAGAGACAACATCCGTCCCGACTGCTTCTGGGTCAATCCAATGGTGAATTGCATCCCTATCATATGATTCCGAATGCTGATAATTTTCACAGGGGAAGCATTTCAAACTCATTCAGCCTCGTGATCTGATTCTTGTCGACCACGATGGCAAACTCCAAGAAGGGTCTGGCCCGTTCAAGATGCTAAACACAGCGGCGTTCATGATCCACTCGCAGATTCACAAAGCCCGGCCTGATGTGATGTGCGCTGCTCATTCTCATTCTATCTACGGAAGGGCTTTTTCCACATTGGGCAAAGAGCTGGATATCATAACCCAAGATTCTTGCGCCTTCTATAAGGTAGGCTTGTCTTCAAACCTGCAATGCTAATTGCAAGACTCACCGTATGCAGGATCATGTCGTTTATGAATCTTTCGGAGGCATTGTCCTTGACGAGGAAGAAGGCAAGCGTATCGCCGAGACCGTTGGCAAGAAAAAGGTAAAACATTCTTTCTCGGTACTTACTGCAGCTAACCTTGGTCTTTAGGCTGCAATCTTACAGGTACAGTACTACACACTGCTCGAATAGCAGGCAGAGAGTTGTTATGCTGACGATCCAATCAGAATCACGGCATTTTGGTCGCAACGAACTCTATCGAATCGACCGTGCACTTCTATATTGCCCTTGAGAAGAGCTGCCAAGTCCAACTTCTGGCGGATGCCGCTGCGGCTGGAACGGGCCGTGCTACTGCCAAAGTCAATGAGAAGGACGCGGAGTACACTTACAAAGTTATCGGCACAAATCTCGCGGGCTGGTTCTCTGGTTTGCCTCAATTTCAGGCATTAGAAGATGAAGAGAACGTTCGTTTCAAGTTCAGCTCGTCCACCAAGGTTTCGATCATGCCTGCCTGATCCGTGGTAGCGTCTCGAAGTCGAGATAAATATGTACGAGTCATTCGTGTCTTCCTCTTATGCGTGTACGATATTACGGCCATATTTTCCCATCGTTTGCAGAGCTATGACATGGTTCTTGACAACAACGCCTTGGCCCACGGGGCGCATACGTTGGAAGTGCCAAAACCGCATCATCTGACATGTCCTAGATGCGCCACGAGGTCGGACATACCGATCTCAACCGGTGGATGTCCTACGAAAATAGGATTCGAAGCTCTCATGTCCGTGCAGCATATGGACGCAGAAGGTGACGTTACCTATGTGGCCTGCGCGCCGAAGCTGTCAAGCTAGATCATCGTGACCAGCTGCCCCCAGCTCCAACGCTCTAGACACCGCACCCTCTTCCCTGACATCGCAGTTCCTCCACCAACGTGCGCTGTGGAATGGATGCGCTGTAGCATCATCGTGGGCATGGAATAGGAACACCTTGATTATGCATACGATGCATTCACTAACGGCTACCCATTGCGCGTCCTTCACTGTTTAACCGGCTTCCTTCAGGTCAAATCAAGGAGCAGCTCATGCGCAAGCTTGACGTGAGCTTCTCCAGGCAACATCGGGATGAGGTATAAGAGAAAGATGTCTTGAAGGTATGGCAGATTCCTGTGTGCTTTCCCCCAACCACTGAAGATGCGGTCTTCGTTTGCAGTCGCATTTGCCGCTGCCCTTGGATACGTCCAAGCAACCGAGTTGCTCGACCGCAATTTGGCCTATCGCTCACCCTTCCTCGACGTTCCCGACGTCAGTATATTTGCCTTAATCCGAGGCCACACGTACACTACTAACCTTTCATCCTACTCTAGTTCTCACATGATACTCGTGCTATTCAAGCGCGTCACATAGAGCTCGCAAAGAGACAGACGGTCGACGCGTCAGGTTTCTCCGACGACCATTACCCAACGTTCTACGGCGGCGACTTCAGTAATGTGATGCGATCCATGCAACGCGTGGTCCCCGGCTGATGACCGCTCTCCTAGGCACCTTTCCTTTGGAGCGGTGGCGTCAACTTCACGCACTCAGGTGAATATCTCGCTCTCACCATCACCTATCATATCGTAACTGACCACTTAAACGTTCGTTCAACCCAGTTGCTAGTGTGAGTATTATGACGGTCCTGAGACTTCACGGACACACGACTTACGCGTAGCGAACGACATAGGGAGACCCAGATGACTCCTCTATCCTCCTATGGACACGCGCAGTCCCCATTGCTTCGAGCTCCGGAACTGTCCCCGATCAAAGTGTCCCGGTCTGTGTTTCTTTCAAGATCTTCGACAATCAAAAACTGTCCGGTCGACCTGTCGACTCTGGCGAGGCATTCACCTCCTATGACGTGGACTTTACCTTGAAGGTTGAAGCGACTGGTTTGAAACCCGACACGAAGTACTGGTTCCAATTCGCGGATTGTATCAATCCGACGACTGTCAGTCCGGTTGGCGCGACGAGAACTTTGTCTCATCCCGATAGTAAGCGATTTGTATGAGAAACACATATTCAGTGTCAGGAAACTCATGCGGCATTCTAGCTCCTGCCGATCAAGTCAATGGTGGAAAGCCACTTACTCTTGCTGTTTTCAGCTGTTCTCAGTTCCAAGCTGGTGAGCTCTGTTCTTCGTCGTACTCGGTTCCGCATCCAGCAATTGACGTATCGTTTCACCTAGGTTACTTCAATGCTTACGGAGTGGCTGCTCACAACACCAGTGCCGATGTCTTCGTACATCTCGGTGACTATGTCCGTGTCTTGTTTGTCTTCATGATGATATGAGTCTCACTTCAACGCAGATCTATGAGAGTCTCGGCAGTGGAGCCAAGATTGGACGTCAAGTCCTCGGCAGAGAACTCGCCACTATCTTTGACTACCGTCAGCGGTTGAACCAGTATCGCACAGATGTCAGTCTGAGAACCGCACATGAAACCGGACCATGGATCACAGTCTGGTGAGCACCACAACCAAATCGATGTTAGAGCTTCTTGTCTTAATCTGCGCCCTTACAGGGTATGTATCGCGTTATCGGTACTTCTATGAGCTTCGCCTTACGGCCACCATAAACCGCAGGATGACCACGAAGTCGCAGATCAGTCCTGGAAAGCCGGTACCGCTAACAGCAACGACAGCACTACGGGATGCAAGTTCTCCGCGTCCGGTGCATGCTTCACTGACAGGAAGATGGCTGGTGTGCGAGCCTACCATGAATGGATGCCTATTAGGCAAGTCGCTGTTGACGACAAACTCCGTATCTGGCGTAACTTCCAGATCGGAAAGCTACTGGTGAGTGGAATAGAAAACCAATACTCATCAGTACCCGAGGAGCTGACCACCGTCTCTAGGATTTGACCATGCTCGATACCCGTATGTATGCTGTGTCATATGTTAATCCCCTCTGACATCTCCTGTTCATTCTATTAGGCCAATATGACCGTGATATCACAGACGTGCGTCCGAATTGAGGACTGAATTTGAATCACCTACTCATGTTCCTTCGGCAGTTGTACTATAACACAGGTATTTAAGGCTATTTGACCAGCTTGTCTTTGATAACTCACCTAGTTTTCACCATGTAGAATGTGAGCCGTGTCACGATTTCCGCAATTTCGAACGGTAGCTCATTCTCATTCATTTCAGTCATCCAGTCCATCTCCGGCTTCAACAACCGCTCCTTGATGGGTGCAGCCCAAGAGCAATGTTAATTCAATTGCTTTCGTGACGATACTGTGCATGGCTGAAAAAGTTTCTATCAGGGTTCTCTCAAACTCTCGACCAGTCCAAGAAGCGTGGTGCAGTGTGGAGGATCGTAGGGTACGTCCTGCCACGATCAACGCGCCGAAAAGCCGAGTCCTCATCTTGACCACAGACAGCAAATCGTGTTCATACAGCTTAACGAGACTGCTTTACTTGGAGGATGTAAGTCCTGCGGACCACTTCCAGCACTGGGAACTGAGCTGACTTTATTCTTCTAGTCGACGTTGTATGTTGTTGCCAACGAGAATTTTTGAAAGTCGTTTTTACTTACAGCGAAATGTAGGATGCTTGGGACGGCTACAAAGCCAACAGACAGCGTATCCTCGACCATCTCTACGCCAACAAGGTCAGCAACACACTCATCCTCTCCGGCGACAGCCACGCAAACTGGGTGTCCGACCTCGCCCGTACGTCGTCTTAGCCTCTCTTCACCCTCCCCCTCCCCACGCTCACTGATCATGACGCAGACCCCAACGACACCACGACCTACGACCCCGTCAGCGGAAAAGGTGCCATCGGCGTCGAGTTCGCAGGAACCGCCGTGACCTCCGGCTCGCCCTTCGGCAGCCTCTCGTCTACCGACGCGGACGCGGTCTCGAGCCTGCTCACGGGGATCAACCCCGACTTGCAGTGGAGCGAAGGCCATTTCAGAGGGTTCTTCACCCTCACGATCGACCCGCACAACGTCAAGGCGACCTACTACGCGATGCGCAACATCAGCAACGCGAACTTGGATAGCTTTGCGAGTGCGGTGTTCAACGTGAAAGCTGGTCAGTCTGAGAAATTGTCAGTGGAATCTGCAGCGACTGATGCGTCGCGTTTGTAGGAGAGAACAAGCTGTCCAGGCCCGTCGCTGGCGGAAACGTCACCGCAGGAGCACTCAAGGGCAAGGCTGTCCCTAGTGCTTCCGCAATAATCGCCTCCATTGTGTCGTCCGTCACTGCTGCCGAGGCCGAGTCCGCTACAGCTACCGCCGCCGCCTCCAGTGCTGCAGCGACTGCGGCATCGAGTTTTGCGAACTCAGTTGTCAGTGGTACCTCGATTGTTGCGTCCAGTTCAACCGCAGCTTGAGATGCAGTCGTTAGGGATTCAGTAGGAAAATCGGAAGGTTCATGTGAAAGATTGAAATGTATTTGAAGAGACTCCGTTGCGAATATAGTACTTCGAGATATCACTGGGAAACGGTTCACAGAAGTTGCTTTACGAACCCGCCTTGTCATGCAACTCATCGTCGTGCATCGCACAATCACACATAGGTAAGATGAGAGAGAGCAGAAGAAAACAACAATCTAAGAAAAAAGATGCGTCGTAAAATACATGGTTGCGGTTGATTATTTTGATCTATCCACTACCCAGCAGTCATCACAAGAGCGTTACACAGCACATGACGAGAGAAGAGAACGAATGTCCGAACGCTTAGTCGACCTCCTCGACGGAAGGACCGTCCTCGCCACCCGCACCAGGGAAGCCACCAGGGGCACCGCCGCCAGGTGCAGCACCGGGGAAGTCGCCAGGAGCACCACCCGCACCGGAGTAGAGCTTCTGCATGATGGGGTTGGCGATCGCCTCGAGCTCCTTCTGGCGCTCCTCGTACTCCTCCTTGGACGCCTCCTGTGAGCTGTCGAGCCATGAGATGGTCTCGTTGACGGCGGACTCGAGCTTCGATTTGTCGCCGGCCTCGAACTTGTCAGCGAGCTTCTCGTCGGTCATCGAGTTACGCAGGTTGTATGCGTATGACTCGAGACCGTTCTTGGAAGCGATACGAGCAGCAGCCTCCTCGTCCTCAGCTAGAAAAGAATCGCATCAGTATCAGGTTGTCGGAACAACAGCGTAGATGAAACTCACCCTTGTATTTCTCGGCCTCGCTGACCATGCGCTCGATCTCCTCCTTCGACAGACGGCCCTTGTCGTTGGTGATGGTGATGCGGTTCGACTTGCCGGTGGTCTTGTCGGAAGCGGAGACGTTGAGGATACCGTTGGCATCCATGTCGAAGGTGACCTCAACCTGGGGAACACCACGGGGAGCAGGGGGGATACCGGAGAGCTCGAACTTGCCGAGGAGGTTGTTGTCCTTGGTGCGCGCACGCTCACCCTCGTAGACTTGAATGAGCACACCGGGCTGGTTGTCGGAGTAGGTCGAGAAGATCTCGGACTTCTTAGTAGGGATAGTGGTGTTGCGCTTGATGAGAGCGGTCATGACACCGCCAGCGGTCTCGATACCGAGGGAGAGAGGAGAGACATCGAGCAGGAGGAGGTCCTGGGTCTTCTCGGAGGTGTCACCAGAGAGAATGGCAGCCTGGACAGCGGCACCGTAGGCGACAGCCTCGTCGGGGTTGATGCTCTTGTTGGGCTCCTTGCCGTTGAAGAAGTCGGAGACGAGCTTGACAATACGGGGGATACGGGTGGAGCCACCGACGAGGACGATCTCGTGGACGTTGGCCTTGTCGATCTTGGAGTCACGGAGGACCTTCTCGACGGGCTCGAGGGTAGAGCGGAAGAGATCCTGGCACAACTCCTCGAAACGGGCACGAGTGAGGGAAGTGTAGAAGTCGATACCCTCGAAGAGAGAGTCGATTTCAATGGAGGTCTGTGTAGCAGAAGAGAGAGTGCGCTTGGCACGCTCGCAAGCGGTACGGAGACGACGGAGAGCACGAGGGTTGGAGGAGAGATCTAGATAAGATGGCCATTAGAACCGAGATCAACGCGTGTGACGAGTTATGAATGCTTACCCTTCTTGTTCTTGCGCTTGAACTCCTGAACGAAGTGGTTGACGAGACGGTTGTCGAAGTCCTCACCACCCAAGTGAGTGTCACCAGCGGTGGCCTTGACCTCGAAGATACCCTCCTCAATGGTCAAAAGAGACACATCGAAGGTTCCTCCACCGAGATCGAAGATGAGGACGTTGCGCTCACCAACGGTCTTCTTGTCAAGACCGTAGGCAATGGCAGCAGCGGTGGGCTCGTTGATGATACGGAGGACGTTCATGCCTGAGATGGTACCAGCGTCCTTGGTGGCCTGACGCTGGGAGTCGTTGAAGTAGGCGGGGACGGTAACGACAGCGTTGTTGACGGTGCTGCCGAGGTAGGACTCAGCGGTCTCCTTCATCTTGAGCAAGATCATGGAGGAGATTTCCTCAGGGGACTAGAACAACAGGGGGTCAGTACTCTGATTGAAAATCAATGCTAAGACTAAACTTACGAATTCCTTCTCCTCGCCACGGTAGTTGACCTTGATGTAAGGCTTGCCACCCTTGTCGGTGACTTGGAAGGGGAAGTGCTTGATGTCGGACTGGACCTCAGAATCGCTGAACTTGCGTCCGATGAGACGCTTCGCGTCGAAGACGGTGTTGTGGGGGTTCATGGCGACCTGGTTCTTTGCGGCATCTCCGATGAGACGCTCGCTGTCGGAGAAGGAGACGAAGGAGGGGGTGGTTCGGTTACCCTGGTCGTTGGCGATGATTTCGACACGGTCGTTTTGCCAGACACCGACACATCTAGAGGGTGAAAAAAGCAAAGATCAGGATCGAGCGCTGAGGCAAAGAGATAAAAAAAGACATACGAGTATGTGGTGCCCAAATCGATACCAATAGCTTTTCCAGATGCCATTGCGATGGATGTGGATGGGAGAGGAGGTCGTGAAGATGAAGGTGAACGAAAAAGTTGAGGGGCAGCGGAGGCGACGGGCCCTTGGGTTATATACGAGGATCGGTTCGGCCATGTTCCAGCACTTTCGAGCCTCTCCTGATCACGCCTTGGCCCAGCGTCACACTGAGGTCACACCCCGTGACCTCTTCCCACGCACTCGGCCACCCATCTCTCTTTGTCCCGCTCGCTCGCTTGTTCTTTATCCTCCACGACGCTCCTCGCGCTTTCCGACACCTTCTCGCACCCTCGACGATCTCCCAGCACACGCGGACGTCGTGCTGCGGCTCAACGCTCTCTTTCAAGCCAACTGCGGCTCAAACAATCGTCGCCGCACAGCTTCAATTGTCGTCCTTTCGAGCAACGATGCAGTGCGCAACGTGGCCGACCATGCTTTGATAGCGATGCTCTCTTGTCACCTATCGTAGCCCACAATGCACATCATAGCTTCCGATATCACCTCATCATTCGCCGTTTGTGGAATGGGTGCTTTCGAGTCTCCTCTCGCTGTTCGCCGCGTCTTACGCCATGCCTGTCTCCCCGGGAGCGAACATCGTGAAGTCACCTCAAATGCAATCACCAACTCACCTCTACGTCCGAGATAGATCGACGTGACTATGCATGGGTTAGGAGGAGTCTGGATCAGGAGTAGCGGGGGTTGCAACACGAGCTTCGGATCGACATGCCATCCATCGCCGTTCGCAATTCTGTGCGTATACTCCTGAACCATCCCGAAGTTTGTAGTTAGCTCTAGTGCTGACTGTCGGTCATACTGTGGTCGGTCTGAGACGGGGTTTACTAGCATGGTCGTCGATAGAGACCTGATGTCATGCCACCATCTCATGTAACACGCGTTCAAATGCGGTCATACATGTTCTTACGTCGATAGCGTCGAGTACAGTTGCATAACAATGTCGTTTTCTTCCACCACTGTTCGCGTCGTCGCCGACATTCGACGTTCTGGTAGGTACTGTACTGTCCTGGCCGCGCGACGCGTCTGGCGGGAAGGGCGCTTGGCACTGTACACGTAACCGCGATGTGTCGGTTTGTTTGGTCGAATTTTTCGGTACTTCCAAAGAGAAGAGGCGCGCAAGGATTGTCGTCAACCCCGTCATGTCTTCCTCGTCTCCGGAAAAGACTTTGGCGGAGCCGTCCTCCTCCTCAGTCCTCTCCTACCTCCCGGGGGGTGCGACGCTCAGCGGATGGAACAATTCCTTCCAGTCATGGCGCAGTTCACTCGGCTTGCCAGCACCAGGTACAGCAGAGCACCTCCAGAAGGAAGTCAAGGGTACGTGTCTCGTGGCACTCATTACCGTCGTCTCAGTATTCATGCTTCTATTCTGGCAGCGACTCTCCTTCAAAACATGTTCTTTGATGGCGCGAGAGCAGACCTGTCGAAGAGTTTGTCGATGAACCCGGTCTTCCAGGTCACGCACTCCTTTGCGCTGGGGTCACAGACAGCTCCACCGTCATACAACTTCGGTGCCCTGTTCGCCAACGAAGCTGTGATTCGATTTCACTGTGTCTGTAATCTTATTGAGCTGACACGTGTCATACGTAGATCTTCATGCAAGGTGGCATGGATGACGGGGGCAACTTGACGATGCGGTATAACCAGGGGTGGGGTGGCAACCATGTATCAAAAATCCAAAGCCAGGTGCGTACTCCTCGATGTTTTCTCAAGTGTCTCTTCCTAATGGTCGTGCGTGTTAGATTTCATCACAACCTGGCCACAGTATGATCCAGCTCGAACACGACTACCAAGGGGCAGACTACAGCATCAACGTCAAGTCCCTCAACCCTTCTCCTCTGGACGGTACCGGCATCTACGTCGGTTCTTACCTCCAATCTCTCACCAAGAACCTCGCCCTCGGCTTCGAGTCGTTCCTCCAAAGAGCCGACCCGACAGCACCGTCAGAACTCAACTCGCAGTTCATGGCCAAGTACACGTCGACAGACCGAAACTGGATCGCCACCGCGCAGCTCCAACCTTCGGGCATCCTCTCGGCGACGTACTGGCAGAAGCTCAGCGAGAAGGTCGACGTGGCAGCGGACCTCCAGGTCCTCGCTATGCCGGATCGCAGGGACGCTGTCGCTACCCTTGGTGCGAAGTATGATCTGCGGTTCTCGACGTTCCGGGCGCAGCTCGATTCGTCTGGGAAGGTGTCGGCGTTGCTTGAGCAGCGCTTTGCACCCACCTTCGCATTCTTGGTGTCGGGCGAGATCGACCACTTCAAGGTATGCTCTGACCATTGTGACCTTACTTTTCGTGGCGACTGACGTGCTTTGGTTTTAGAACGCTGCTAAGGTCGGTGTGGGTGTGATGATCGAGAGCTCGTCGTTGACTCCTGAGGAGTTGGGTATGGCACCTATGCCAGGGGGAGGTATGCCGATGCCACCTCAGTGATGAAATTACAAGTACCGTATATATCCCTAGACCATAATAGCTGGACATGTCACCGCATATTGCATTACTTTCATTATGATCTACCTTACCCCACTCAGTTGCACATTTTTCTCATCACGCCGGCAACAATCGTCAGCAACTGCTCGCCCATCTGAGCAACTTCATGCCAAAGAGAATATGCGATCATTGGAAAAAGAGTTCGAAAGGACAAGAGCACCGCTCGAATCCGGATGATTTGCGGAAAAGTGAGAAAAAACCAAAAATGTGGACCCTCCGAGAATCGAACTCGGGACCCTTGCATTGTTTAACCACATAAGTACAAAGCTCTACCGATTGAGCTAAGGGTCCTTGGTGCACAGAGCGCTCGTAGTCTACATCAGCATACATGAAGTCTGTGCCTGAATTCCTAGGTGTCCCTTCAACCCAACTTCATTCTTGATTCAACCTACTTCGTACAGAGGGTACGAAAGCTACCGTAGAAAGTACAACAACAGCGACACTTGAGTGACTGAGAGCGCAAAGAGCTTCGAACTCTAACAATGCTCTGACATTCTGTACAATTACACGCCTCCGTCGGCGTTCTCTTCGTGAACACTCCCTTCCGAAATACGCAGGAACCGAGTCCCGACACGACCGCCTTGTTCAGGCGAATGTGTTATCCAAACTATTGCACTGAGACCGCCGTCTTTCGACCTGACAGCTTTGGTGAGGTACTGCTCGATTGTGACTGAGGCGTCGGCGTCGAGTGCGGATGTTGGTTCTGAAGAGGCCAGGTCAGTCGCGCACAATCGGAGGAACGAAGCCTTTCATAATTTTCAGGAAGAGACAGAAGGTACGTACCATCTAGCAGAAGCACGTCGGCTGACTGCAAGCCCACCGCAACCGCCAACGCGATACGCTGGCCTTCACCTCCACTCAGATTCGACCATGTCCTATCCCACAGTTCCTCGTCAATACCCCACTCCTTCGCTACTAAGATAGGTTCGGTATGCGGGTCAAAAGACTCGGCACCCGAGCGACGAAGTCCGCTCTTGTGGTGGTTTGGTTTCGGACTGAGGCTGTTGAAGGAGAGGATGGTGTTGAGGAAGTCGCGCGGTGTGCCGGGGAGTAGGGAGGGCCGTTGCGGGACGTATAGGACGCGGGTTCGGTATTTCGGGATGCCTACGGTGCAATGGTAGGTTTGTCTGGACATTCAAGTCGTGTATGGCTGACTGCGAACGCACCGTATGATTGTGGTATTCTGAGGTGCGTATGTTCAGCATTGAGCATGACGTATATGGCCGACCCTGACGTACCGTCCTCTATACAGGATCTCTCCGTCGTAAAGGTTTAGGTGAGCCAGACATTTCAGCAGCGTAGACTTCCTGGAAAGCGTGATATTACTCAGTCCAGGTCGAAAAGAAAGTAACTCCGAAACTCACCCAGATCCACTCTTGCCTTGTAGCATGACCACATCTCCCTCGTACACATTGAAGCTCACATCCGAGAAGATAGGCTGCCCTTTCGCCTTTGCGCACCCCACCTCTTTGACCTCCAGCATGAGCGCGCCACCGTTGGTACTCCCAGGCATACTGGCAAGTCTGAGGCTCGCTGGGGAGGTTACGTCGTCGTCCGGCAACGAGGAGCTCGACTCATTCGTGTCCTTCAGTTTCGAGAGCGAGGCGCTTCCGCTGCCGATCCCGGTGACGCGCGCGATCGCTAGCGAGAGCATCTGAATCCCGGACATGGCCACTTGCACGTGAGGCTGCTGGGGTGTGCGGGAGGACGCGTCGTAGACACCGTCTTGGGTGGGTGCGAAGAACCTAGGAAGCTTTGAGACGAGACTACATAGCGTCCGAGGTCACGAACGTTCGAAGTTTGGACGGCCAATGTGTACAACCGTAACAACGGCCTGACGGCCGCTGCGTGGGACTGCGGACGGTCGGTGATGCCACTGAT